>VZRZ01002776.1:518811-540645 GCA_013398175.1 Climacteris rufus | reverse complement strand
TTTTTTTTTTTTTTAAGAGAGGAAAATCTTAGATTTCAGCCAAGTTAGGAGAAATGAGTCAACCAGAGTTATTTAGGAATATGAGTCAGAGGGCAGAAAAGACCTGATGTAATTTTCTGTGATCTCTGTTGCTTTGATAGTGATGTGAAATAGAAATCCTAGTGCAGAATAACTGATTAGGGCAGAACATCCCTTTTTTAATTGTTTCTCGATCCGTTCTGTTTGTGGTGGCTGCAGAGATTTGATAACCTTGTGCAGAAGTGGGAAAGTGCAGATGAGGAGAAGCTGCTGTGCTGACTCAGTGCAGGTGGGCGAGGGCAGGGGAAGGTGTTATGTAAAAACTGCAGCTCTTCTAAGAATTTGCTCTGTGGTTTAGAGCTTGAAGAACTGCAGAACTCCAGCTCTGCCTGGTCCAAACCTGGCATCCCAGTGCCCCTTCCCTGTGGTTTGTGCTGCAGGAGATTGTTCTGGGTGGGATTGTTCCCAGTGCAGAGGAGGTGTCACCCCACAGGGTCAGACCTCGCCAGGGAGGGACTCCCATGGCACTGGGATGCTGGGTGACAGGAGAGCAAAGTGCCACCACAAAGGACTTGTGCTGGGGACACGCTGTCGTGTTCCACATGGCCTTGGCTTCTCCCTTCCCTGGAAGCGGCTTTGGAGGCTGTGCAGGCTCCCCTGGTCCTTCCCTTGCCCTTGTGCTGTAATTTGAGCCCTCTCGGGTTGAACATTAATCATCCCTCACACGAGGCTGTTACAGGTTTGCCTGTTCACCTCTCGGAGGCTTGGTCACTAGAAACAGGACGTGTTGCTTTGAGGTTTTTGAGAGATTTTTTTGTCTGGACTGAAGTTTTAGAGGTGCCCTACTCAGGCTGTGCCCCAGGACACATTGCCCCTTGCAGGGGCAGCCTGTGCTGGGCTCTCAGCCTCCCCTGAAGCCAAATCTCCATTTTTCCCTCTACCTGCAGGACAAATCCCAGGCTGCTGAGGCTGGGAGATGTGCCAGTGCATATCCTTGATCCTGCTGTAAGCTAAATGCTATTTTTCAATACTCCTTGTTATTTCCAACCTGCTCTAAGGTGCTTTTTCTGCATTCCTGTAGGTGATGAGTAGGAAGTACTTTTTTCCTTCAAAGCTAAAAACATTTCCTCTCACCAACCACATGAACTAATTCCACACCTTGCTACTTGCACTTAAAGTTTCGTATTATTCTAGCAACCACTGCTTGGGATGGGCTAATTTCTGAGAGGTTTGTTACTCCTGGAGGTGACAAAGTGGCTCCAGTTCTCAGCAATGGAATGAGATCCCCTGATTGGGGAGAAAATACTGATTGTGGAGAAATGTGGAAATGCCTCACACCTACCAGCTGAGAGATGGTATGAGGGGAATCCAGACCAGCTTTGTATTTTTCTGCTTTGATTGAAACTTGCATACCCATGAAGCATTTTTTAAGTGATTGTATTAGCTGGTATTTCTGGATTTCTGAAGTCGTGTTTCTGAGTGGGCCATTCAGGAAATACCATCCCTATTGTCCTGCCCAGACTCACATAACTCGTGCCTGGTTGGGCACAGCAGAGAAGTAACTTGCCTTACAGAGGAGTGGCTGCTGTTCGTAGCTTCAAGGGCTCTTAAAAACATATTTTTACAAAAGTTTTGTGTTGTTTTTTTTTAACCTGACTTCCTAGAGCCTGTACCAGCAGTGTTTTCCATTTGTGTGCTTCGTTTCAAGGCACTATTTCCCCCTCAATGATCTGACTGTTGTGTTTTGCCAGCTTTGCTCTCTCTAGTGATGCTGTTGCTGAGCTTCAGCTCCTTCGTGTGCTCGTGTTCAAACTCATCTGTGGTTGCTGGAGGTTTGGCTGCTGAGGGAGCCAAGGGTGGGGAAAGGAGGGCTGTGATAACAGGCTGTTTGAAAGCTGCTTCAAGAAAAACAATTTGTACTTTACTAACCTCGATGGAAGGGAGCAGAATGTCATATTTCACAATTTGGTTATTTTCCACTGCTTCTCGTACAGGTACTGAGTAAAATTTGTTCTCGGGAGCACATGGAGTGAAACATCTTCCTCCCTCCACAGCCACACTAATGGTATTTAAAAGTCATTAGCAAATTGGATCCTGCACAGCAGGATGTCTTGATGGAGTCTCAAAATAAACTTTTGCACACACATTTTGTCGTTCTCATATTTTTTTCAGCTACAAATAGAATAGACTTTCCAAAAAAGTATAGCACTGAACTTAGACTGGACAGTATGATTAATTTTGGTATAAAAATTAACTTAGATTACATTTCAAGTGGTTTATGGAGCATGTTTTTATTTTTGCTGCTGCTTTTTGAGACTTCGATTATGCTGGCCTGGGTAGTTTTAAGTAAATCAGCGTGACAGCAGTGGGGGTAAACAAGTTACATTTAGCCACAGCATTAATCTTAAAGCCACATTTTATTTTTGAATTCTTTTAACTTTAAGTAGGGCTGTGGCTAGACTTAGGGTAGTGAGAGTTTGAAAGTTTGCATTCTTGATTAATCAGTATTTCCGTGATGAAATGTGATGGTGTGAGTGGTTGGATGACGTCAGTCTCCCAGCAAATATATCTTTATCACCCTCTATAAATAGACCTTGAGCTACTGCAGAAAGCACTTCCTTGAGAGGAAAAGGCTCTGAAAGAAACGAAACTCAGCAGGGAGGTGGCCCCTGTGGCTGCTGTGTCATTGTCACTCGATGTGGCAGCAGGCACCCAGGGGCACGGCTCTGTGAGCCTCTCCCAGGGCTCCACCCCAGCCTCCCGGAAAGGCTGAGCAGGACACAAACCCTCCAGGCTGGAGGGATCTCAGCATAACCCAGGATCAGAGCAGCTGCTCAAAGTGCTGCCCAGCACCACCAGGATCAACAGCAGAGCATTCACTGGGGAATGCCCTTCATCCACACACAGAGTGGGGAAATGTGCACTGGCACTTGTGTCACTGCCCAGAGCAGTCGCCCAGAAACCTGTAAAGTCTGTGATGTGCAACCTCAGAGAGCTTCAGCCATCATGAGACTGCTACAGAACTAAAATAAATAATAAAACACCTTATAAATGTGTTTTCCTGAGATACAGCCACTTGTAATTCTAGTTAACTGCTTTACAGACTCTTGTCAGTCACGGAGATGGAAAGCCTTGGGTTTTACTGTGGCTTTTATGAAGTTTCGTTGTAATTGGTTTTGAGGGTAACAAGGAAGTGGATGAAAATGTTGATTTGAGACCTTTTTTTTTACAAAAAGATCCTCACCAACCTCCTCTTAAACACAAGGCAGCTGTGGTCACCCTGTCGTGCTGAGCTCTAAATGCTTCAGTCTTAGCACCCAAGTTGCACCAAGAGCTGCAGAGACACTCGGTCCCAGTTAATCCCAGAATATGCAAAATCCCCACTTCCTGCAGGCGTGTGCTGAGGAGCAGCTGGGAGGCTGCAGGTGACACCTGCCCTGCTGGAAGCTGGACAGCAGCACTGATCCTGCACCCAGATTGCTTTTTATTTATTTAAGCTACTTATTTTCAGCAAGGCTGCCCATCACCCTGGCTGCCAGGGAGAGACAGGGAACTCGGGAGCTGCTGGGCCACAGTGAGCTGCTCATGCTGGGCAGGGGCTGGGCTGGCCTTTCTGCATTTTTTATCCATACAAAATATATAATAATATTATTACATAAAATAGATAATTACATATTATATATCTAGACCATCTATTATTATCTATAATAACATATAAAATATATATTAATGTATGTTAGCTCTCTATTAGTTATTGTATCTATATTATCATATATCTATAAGCATATAATTTTATATACCATATAATTATATATTATATATTACCTTTCAAGTAGATTACCTTTCAAGTGCATAATAGTAAATACATAAAATATGCAAAAAAGCACGTATATATATATATATATATACACACACACATATATATGTATATGCACATGCAGAACCATAAATGTTTGTGACTACACAAACATAGAGGGGACTCTCTCTATATGTGTATATATAGATATATTTATGCACATTTAGCTACTTTACTGCCTTTCCCTGTCCCACATCTCAGGGCCACTTTGTTGCAACCAAGAGAACCCCTGTCACGGCCCCAGCACTGTCATTAACCCCTCCCCACAGAAAAGGCAACACAAAAGTGTTTTAAATATTGCTCCTTTAATAATCTACATCCTGGTAGTTGCTCCAAGGGAAGACACAGCTGACAGCATTTTGATTCTGCCCCTGCATCTCTCCACATCAGTAATTCCTTATTGCTGCAGACTTCTCTATCCCTCGGCTCCCGTAGGCCACGGTTAGATTTAATTCTGCTAATTATCTTAAATACAAAACATAATGCAACTGATCCCTTGACATTGCTGTAGTAATAAAAAATAGAAAAGGAAAAAAAAACAAGTTTGTATCCTTATTGCCAGTGTGTGTCAGTAACTGCTTTTCCCTTACAAAAGCCCTGCTCCGTGTGCCAGGGAAGGCAAATATTTCCCTTCCTGCTGAGGGCTGATCCCATGCTGAAACAAAGTCAAGTGATTCCTCAAGTTGGAAAAAGGGAAATTTAAAAAAACGGCTGCAAGAAAAGCCCAACAGTTTCCTACTGTAAAACCAGTTCACAGTTCTTGGGAAGGGTCTGAGCAGTACAGTAGAGCTACATTTACTGAAAACTTCTAGTGCTGATAAAGTCCTTAAAAAAAAATTAACCCAAATGAACCCCAAATTAAATTAAACCGGGAGAGCCGGTTGCAGGCGAGGAGGAGGAAGAGAAAGAGGAGGAAAAAAGGAGAATTAAGAGAAGGAGGAGGAGGAAGAAGAGAAGGAGGAGGAAGAGGAGAAGGAGGAGGAAGAGGAGAAGGAGGAGGAAAAGGAGGAGAGCACTCGGTGCTGCCCAGGAGCACAGGAGCCCTGCCGCTCTCCAGTTAAGAAAAAGGAAGAAAACAAAAAATAAAAGATATTCCTTAAAAAACATCCAGTGTGGGAGGATTTCTCCCAGGCCGGGCGGTGCGGAGCCCCGCACGGGAAGGCACAGCAGCGCCAAGGCACCGTGAGGTGAGGGGCCCGCGCCCGCCCCGCTACGCATTTCCCGGGCCGGGCTGGAACGAGACGGGGGCAAATCAAAATGTCAGAATTCGTGCCAAGAACACCTCCCCTCCCCAGTTTACATCCCCTGCCCAGGCCCCACCTCCCCTAGGCCGGGTTTCTGGGCAATGGGGGGTTTCTTGAGGATGCCTCGTCGCGGTGCCGGCGCCGGCTTGGCCTCCCCGTCCTCCGGCGCGTCGTCGCAGCCCCCGGCCAGGACGTAGTGCTGCTTCCTCAGCTCGCCCAGCCGCACCCGCTCGCCCTCCAGCCTCTTCTCCAGCTCCAGCACCTTCACCTGCACCCAAAAACCAGCCTGGGACCCGTGCTGGGGGCAGAGGCACCCCCAGTGTGGGTTCAGGTCTGTGCGCAGCCGCACTGAGCCCACCCCGTGGCTGTACCTGTGTTTCCATCTCTTCCTTCTTCAGCTTGATGAGGGACATGCCTGAAAAGTCCATGGTGTCTGTGGAGAAAAGCAGGGCTCTGACTGAGTGCACCCCTCACAGACGACCCTCACACACCGCAGCAGAGCTGCACAGACACCTCAGGGTGTTCCCCAGGCCAGAAAGGGATTTGGGGTGGGTTTTTCTACCTTTTCCTTGCAAAAAAACCTCACCTTTCTCCTCAATCTGCTCTTGCCCTGACTTGGTGGAAGCCACCACGTTGGCTGCCATCTCGTTGACGTTGCGTGAGCACTCCTGCAGCCTGGCCAGGTTCCTGCTGCTCTTCTCGGCCTTCACCTGCAACGACCACAGGGATGCTGTGGGTGCCCACCATGACTCCTCCAGGGAGCCCCAGGCACAGCCAAAGAGCTTTTGGGCATGAAAACCTGGGAGTGGGAAGGATGGATGGATGGGCAGATGGGAAGGTTTATCCTCAGTGATCCCATCATGGTCAGACAAGGTGATCCCTGCAAAGCCCTTCAGCCCCCGGGCACCAAACCAGCTCTGCTCCCACCTGAGCCAAGCATTCAGTGAAGACACAGCTCTGGTTTTACAGCCATGCTCTTAATTTCAAAACCATCTTCTGTAAAAATCCATATGGATCCCCCTCCCACCACACCTGCATCCCTGTTTGCTCACTGAAACCTCCACCCATCACTTCCACTCACACCAGCAGGAAAGGTGGCAAAGGTGGACCAAACTCCACCATCCTCAATTCCGGCTCCTGCAGTTGCTTTTTTGGATTTCTTGTTAGTTATTAACATTTTCTTTACATAACCAGCTTGACAGGAGGAAAACAGGAGGTTTTACACATCTTCATTTCCAAGGCAAGCCTCAGGTATGGGAATATTAACACACAGATTAAAATCATAGCCTGACTGGAAAACAGCAAGAGCTTCCCTTCTCCCTGCTCCAGAGAGGCAGCAGGATTGGCAGATGGGACAGCCACGCATCTCTGGGGTCACTGTGGGACAGAATGACCTACAGCTTGAGGAGACACAGCCAGGGGACCCTGCTGGGACACCCACCTTGGAGGCAGCCACCAGCTGGGCCGTGCTGGCAGCGATTTCGTGGGAGCAGACGATCAGCTCCTCGTATTTCCCTGTGTGCAGCACAACCCTGTCTGCAGACTCCCTGCGTTGGGGGTCAGAAGGGAGATTGTGTTAGAGACACTCATTGTGCACGACAGAGCAAGTGCAGATTATTTATCTCCTGCTAAAACCCTTAGAAATCAGCAGCTGGATCCAGTAGCTTTATCTGTAATTACAGAATCATGGAATTGTTAAGGTTGGAAAAGACCTCTAAGATCATCAAATCCAACTGTTATTAAAGCTCATTTACAGAGCAATTATTCAAAGCCATGACCCAGGCATTTTGGACAGAGGCAGGATTTTGTTTTCATAATGGATGAGATTTTTAAAGCTTTGCCCAAAAGACCCCCCACATTTTCTGCACTGGCACAGGGATCCCTGCCCCGATCCCATCCACCCCATCCACAACCATCTGAGCAGAGGCCAGGACATGGGGGATTTGAATTTGATTTCACATTCTGCAGCCAGGGAGGAACTGCCACCCCTCATGAGTGACTGTGTGGTCCTGCCTGGGCTAAGCTGCTCCCTATGGAATTCGCAGTGAGCCAAATGAGGCTCCACAAGGACTCAGCAAAGATGTTCCATGAGATGCTCCAGCACGGCTCAGCAGTGGGACACTTTGGATCACTGGGTGACAGGGAAGCATGAGCCAGCCCTGGTGCAGCACATGGAGCTGTGGGCCAAAGGAAGCTCCTGCCCTGAGGGTACCTACACGAGCTGTGTGGCTCCCCAGCCCACGGCCTTGGAGGCAGAGATCAGCCCTTCGGTCCAGCGCGAGTTCTTGGCGTAAAACTCCTGAGTTGTTGCTGCCCCCTGTTGTTATGAGAATATTATGGCCTGGATTAACTTGTGTCTAATGTACAGCAACATGCAAATCCATGTAAAATATCCATATAAAGGGTAACAGTATATAAGTTCATACACAAAGCCATAAGTCAAGGGATCGACAGCATTTTTGTGCACTTTATCCTGCTCTTACTGACCTGCTTAAATAATTAGCAAGGAAAACAACATTGGAGCCCTAAGCCTGCAAATTTGGACTGGGTTTGGTTTAAAACACACAAGTTTGGACCATCATCTTGAGACAGATAAGGCTTTGCAAGGGCAAAGATGATGTGTGCAGAGAGCATGGAACTGAGCAGCCCTGCTCCAGCAACTGGGATTGCCAGAGTGCTGCTAACGTGGGAAACCATGAAACCCAGAGTGTTTCTGCAGTTTGGGGGAAATTCTCCTGTATTTCATGTTGGCACAGAGAGATGAGTGTAAGGGAAAACTTACCCGGCCACTTTCTACTATCTCCTTCTGTAGGTTTGTAGATGTTGTTACAAGAAGTCTGATAGCCTGGAATGAAGGAAAACAGGTTTTGGTGTTTGATAGGGGTCTTAAAGAGGAGGACTGATGCTGCTGATGGTGGGAGGCTACAGTTTTGTGCAGTCTTTGACACCCCAGATGGGTTTCTGCAGCACTGACCTTCATTAGATCCGTGCAAGAGTTCAGAATCCTGTAGGGAAACAAGAGAAAAGTGTTCAGTATCCAGAGAAGCTTTGGCCTCAGACAATGGGTCTTTTCTGGAGACCAGCCAGCCTGTTTTGGAGCAGAGCACACCCCAGTAGGGCACAAACCTGCCCGTGGCTGTCACATTTTCCCCCCCAAAACTCACCGCTCGTTCACTTCCAGCTTAACCCCGGAGCTCTCGTTCCTGGCCTGGCTCATCATCTCCTGTTGGGAAACAAGAGAGGAAAGGTTGGATGCCACATTGGGGTGAGAAGGGTGGAGGAGAGATGGACACTGTGCTGACCCAAAGCCCCAGAATGGCCCATCCTGCAGCTTTGTCTCACCTCTATCCTCCTGACGGCATCCTCGATCGCCTCTGATGTGGAGGCCATCTCCTTCTCAACCATGTCCCCCAGCTCCTCTTGCTTGATATCCAAGCTCTTGGGTCTCAGCTCCTGCAGAGGAGGCAGCAGGCACCAGGAGGTTTTAGGTAGAGGGAGAGAAGGGAATATTTATAAGGGATAACTACAGACCAAGGTATCCAACTCCGTTTTTTTCCCCCCCTAAATAATTCAAGCTGCAGGAGCAGCACTCTGCAGGCTGCAGATGTGAAGGCACAAGTGCCACCAACTTGCAGCAAACATGGCACAGGGACCTCAGAGGCAAGAAATGCTTCAAATCAAGGTGACAAAACTCCACCACAGGAGCATTTTGTACTCCAGAGAGCTCTGGAGAGCTGAACAATGGTGTAAGGGAAAAGCCTAAAGGTGCTTCATGAGAAAAAAATATCTGAAAGTTGGGAAGTTTCATTCCAGAGGGGTTACTGGGCTGAAAGACTTCAGCGGATCTGAGGGCAACAGCTCCATGCACCACCAGGAAGGCTCTGAGAAGCTGAGATGGCTCAAGGAAAGCACCAGAACTTGTGGGTATGGGGGACAAACCACCCCAGAGCGCTCCCCTGGACCCACCCTGGCAGTGGGAAGGTGCCTGTGCTGGGCTCCATCTCCTACCTGGGCCAGCTGCAGGACCCCTCGCAGCGCCCGCCGCACGTCCCCCAGCTCGGCACGGCCCAGCCTCTGCTTGTCCTTCAGCTCATCCAGGTAGTCCAGGCTCTGCTGCCCGCAGTCCCGGCACAGCTCCGTCAGCCCTGCAGAAAGCTTGGCTTGTGCCAGGCCCTGGCTGGGCAAGGGCTCCCTCCATCCTCCTCCCCTCCTCCCCAGCTGAGCATCAGCAGCATCCCACAAATTTCTTCTAGGAGATTATTAATTAATTTCCGGGAGCAAAGTGATGTTCCTGGCCTAGGACAGGCACTAGAGGGCAGGGAATGTTGGGAGCACAGGGAATGTGCTGTCCTTGGTAAAATCTGCCCCTGGCAGAGGGGTCTTTGGCATGGCCTCCCTAAAATAGAATCCCAAGAGGAAAAATGCCCCCCCAGCAGCCCTGCACCCCTGCACTCACGGTCGGCGTGGTCCGTGGGTGCCAGGTGGGACGTGGCGCTGCCGTTGGCGATGGTGTCGGCCGTGAGGTGGGCGAACAGGGCCAGAGCCCCCACCAGCCCCGCGGCGTCTGCAGAGAGAGCAGGGGGTCGGGAGCTGCCAGCCCAGGGCACCCCCAGCCAGCTCCTGGGGGCTGCAGCCCGTCCTGGAAGGCACTCAAAGATCAGAGCGAGACTCGGGGATGTTGGTATTGACCCCCCCCAACCCCATCCGTGTCCCTCTGTCGCCAGGGCATTGCCGCTTGCCGATGGCCCCGGAGCAGCTGGGGGCTGCTGGATGTATGGAAACAAGAGCAAGCTGGAAGCAATGCCCCGGGTCCCCAGCCCCAGGTACCTGCCATGGAGGCCACGTACTGCGCGTGCCCCTTCTCCAGGGCATCCGTGGACTCCAGCGCCGCCTGCGCCCGGCTCAGCAGGTAATCTGCAAGGAATTTCACTTCCTTAGCACAGCCAGGCTGATGGGGGTCTGCACCAGTGCTGGCTCCATGAAGAACTACTGAGTGGAACCCAGACAGCAGAAGTTCTCGTGGCCCTGGCTGGGGGACAGCACTAAAATCTGAGCAAAACAGTGCTGGATATGAGAGCTAAAAATTCATCCTGGGAAGTCTGACCCCAACTGCCTTGGGCATGATAGAAAAAATGCAGTGGAAGAGCTGAGATGCAACATTATCTGTGCTGGAGGGAGAAGGCACAGCGTGTTTCAGCCCCCATGGATGGGTGGGATGTACCTGGGGAGCTGGTGCAGCGGAGGTGCAGGGGGTCATCCAGCTTGGCCATGGCATCACGGAGGATGTCCTGGGCTTCCCTCACCGTCTCCTGCAGGACACTAAACTGGTCCTCCAGCAGCTTCTGCTGCAGGCTCTGTTCCTGGTTGGTCTGTGAGGCAGGAGGAACAGGTGAGTGGCACAACTACAACACAGGATTCCCATCACCACCATATCCCTCGAGAGCCCCTTTCCAGGATTAGAGCCAAGCATCCCATGACTGCTGGTGCAAGCAACATCCCACCGGCTACATCAGCCAGCATCTCCCAAACATCTCATCTCACCCCACTGAGTAGAGGGCAGTGGGCTCTTCACACAGCTCCATACCTTCTCCAGGAGCCTGCCCTGGAGCTCTCGGATCTCCCTTGTGGCCTTGTCTGCCTCCTGGCTCAGCTGCAGCTCCTTCTCCTCAACAAGACCACGCGTGGACAGCAGCTCACACTCCTTCTCGCTCACCGACCGCCTCAGCACCTCCTTCTCAGCGTGCAGAGCATCCACCTGGGCACTGAGCTCCACACCTGCCTGCCACGGACAGGACACCCCTGTCACCCCCCTGTCACTGCTGTGAGCCCAGCAGACATGCGGGGGGAAGCCAAGGACACGCCCAGCTCGTGACACTGATGGGCTGGGCCCATGCTCAGCCCTGTGACGGCTCCTTGGGCTGCTGCTGAAGCTGTGGCTCAGCAGTGCTGGCAGGTCCATTGTCCTGTGACCGGGTTCAATGGGGACCTGGGCTCCCCCTGCCCCCCCAGCCCTGTTACCTGCTTGGCGTGGCTGAGCGAGCGCTGCGCCTGCTCCAGCTCGTCCCGACAGGCGTCCAGTTGCTGCCGCAGCTGCTCCATCTGCACGCTCTGGTCCTCCAGCTGCAAGCACAGCCCGTGCCCGGGGCTCAGCCGCTGCCACGCTGCAGCTCTGGCACCCAGGGAATGAACCCAGCCAAGCTTAGCAGGGAGGGGGGTTGGGGGGCTTGGCTGGGGGGCATCTCCTTGGAAGGGCTCCTTTCCCCAGGCCAGGAGTTTCAGGAGCAGCCTCCAGCTTAAGCCCCAGAGAATGAAAGCATCCAAAGCCATCAATTTGCATGGTGGCATTTTCTTGGGAGAAGAAAAAGCAAGTTTGGGCAAGAGGGAATGAAGAATGTATTAACACCTTCCTGAGGAGCCAGGAGAACTCTTCCCTGGATCAGGGACTGACATCAACAACCACCCCTCTCCCTCTCACCCAAACTGTGCCCAGCCACTGCATTTCCTGGGCTGAGAAGGATCCAGAGCTGGCAGGGAAGCAGGGAAGGATCTGGAGCTGTGCAGGCTCACCTTCATCTCGGCCTCTCGCTTGACCTGCTCCACCTGAAATGCCAGCTGCTCCTTGACACGTGCCACCTCCTCCTGGCTCTGCTGTGTGACTGTCAGCTGCTTGGCAGTGTCAGCGTTCTGTGGGGGGACACAGGGCTCACCTGGCATTCTGAGGGGGAACCCTCACCATCCCCATGCTCGTTCTGACCAAATTCTGGCTCAGGGGCTAACTCCAAGATGCCTTGCTCACAGCACCCAAAATGCTGACTGCCAGTGGACATGGATTCAAGGGGTGCTCCCCACCCCATCAGAGGGTGATGGGATTAGGAGGGATTGGGCAGGCACGAGCCACACTGGTGGTGGCAGAGGGACAAAGGGACAAAAACAAGATAGAAACACCCAACGTAAAAAACAAAACAGGTGAGTGGCACAACTGGGACATGGGATCCCCATTACCACCACATCCCTTGAGAGCCCTTTTCCAGGATTAGAGCCAAGCATCCCATGACTGCTGGTGCAAGTGATATCCCACTGGCTACACTGGCCACAAAACCCAACAAAAACAGATCAAACAACAGCAAAACAGACCAAAAACAGCAGCAAAAACACCCAAAGGGACCACACTAGAGGAGGGAAGGGGTGTTCAGCTCTCCCCGGATACCCTGAGCCCAAAAGGGAGGGATTTAACCCCGGGACACTGCCCTCAGTGGCAGCAGCGTTACCTTCCTCAGGAGCTCGGCGTGGGTGTTGATGAGCTCACTGTGCTTCTCCTTCAGCTTCGTGTAGCGGATCTCGGTGGCGTTGGCTCTCTCTGCAGGGGTGAGAAACCCTCAGCAGCCGCAGCCAGGGCAGCCCAAGGCCCCAGGGCCCTGCGGGGCACCTACTTTCAGCCTCGGCGCAGAGTCGCTGGGACCTGTCGCTGTCCTGCTGCACCCTCTGCAGCCTCTCCAGCTCATCCCGCAGCTGCTCGTTGTCCACCAGCGCCTTCTGCTTCTGCTTGCGCTGCTCCTCCACCTCCCCCTCCAGGCTGTTCACCTGTGCCTTCAGCTGGGTGATGTAGCGCTGCGCCTGCAGGGTGTCACCAGGCACTGCCAGCCCTGCCCTCCCCAACATCCCTGTCCCGGTGCCCCCCTGCAGTTTGGGCAAAGCAGCCATGGGATGCCCAGGAAAGCTCTCCCCTCAGCCCCTGCAGCTGCTGATAAAGTCAGGACAGCAAGGGACAGGTCTCACATGCCTCTACCCCATCTTCATCAGGAGTCACAACCTGGCACTGGACACCAGGACCCCGCTCCTACTGCATCCCATCAGGGTCACAGCACCAAAAATCACCCTGTTCTCCCACACCAGCTGCTCCCCAGACAGGCTTTACCTCCAGTTTAATCTTCTCCATCTCTGCACGGAGCGTGTCCACCTCCTTCTTCAGGCTCTCGATCTGTGCATCCCTGTGGAGAAAGGCAGGTTGGTCCCACATGGCAGCGGCCACTCACCTCCACCACCCCTGGCCCCCCCATACCTGTCATCCCAAACACCATTGGGTGGCCCAAACGTTTGCTCAAACAGATCCGAGGTGATCTGGGGAAGACAGAGGGTGCTGAGCTGAGCCAGGACACAGGAGCCTGCCCCCCACCCCAGCCCCGGGCCCCCACCTGCGGCTCCGTGGTGGAAGTGCTGATCTCAATGAGGTTCTCTGGCTCCTCATCCTCAGGGGCTTCCTCAGGGATGACGACCACTGGCTTCACGTGCTCGGCCAGCGCGGACGCCCGCAAGAAGTTTGGGGGACTCTGCAGAGACACGAAATTGTTGCAGCCTCATGAGGGGTTTTGGGAACCACAGCAGGCAAAGGGCTGAGGGAAAGGAGGCAGCCATCCCTGTGCTGCTGGCAGTCCCTCTGCAGTGCCCCCAGACCCCAGACCCGTCCCTGTGCACCCTGAGCCCACAGGCTCTCCAAAGCACCCCCCCAAATCTTGCCATACCTCCGGCAGCCGAGGGATCTGGATGAGCCGCTTGAAATACAGCATGTCAGATGCCTTCTTAAAGAAGTTTTTGAGGCTAGAGAGGATGGAAAGACAAAGGGGAGATGGGAGGGGGCTTGGCAGGAGGGAGGGAACCTCAATGCCCCACCTGTGGCCAGGTTACCTGCGGAACTGCTCGTGGAAGCGGTCCCGGTGGCCCTGCAGGGTGTCGGCCGGCAGACCTGGGTGAGGGGGGACAGCTGTACTGATCTGGGGCTGCACATGGGCTCACATGCACCCAGATCCCTCTGCTGCAAAAGCCAGCAGGGTAAAAGCCAGGAGGAAGAGGGATGTGAAGGGTCAGGATGGGAGTGAGGTGTTCCCATCCCTGGCATAGGGACTAGGGATGCAGCATAGACAGATGTGGGTGTGGGAACCCAAAATACCCAGCCTGCCCAGAGATCCCATGCAGGGGGTGGCAGGACAAGGCATGTGAGTTTGAATTAATCAAGGACAAGTCCTTCTAATTCCTTTATCTGGAACTTCTATGTGGGATGGAGCAGGCCCTTAGAGCCCAGCTGGGATGGCAACCTCATCCCCAAACCCAGAAGCCTGCCCCGGGAAAAGACCAGCAGGGAGCACATCCCCAGGACTCACAGGAGTGCAGCTTGAACATTAACTTGACGGAGTAGTGGTAGAGGTGGCTGCAGTCCTGGATGACCTGGATGAGGGGGGCCAGGCGGCACTGCACGGCCGACATCTGCGACACGGCCATGGAGGTGTTGAGCTGCCTGAAAACTGAGGGGGGGCCGTGTTTGCAGAGCCGCCCGCGCCCGCGGCTCCGCTTGATCATTAACCACGGCAGGAGGGGCACGGGGACAACGCCAGAGAACAACCCTGCTGCGAGCAGCAAAAGCACCCAAAGGGACGGCAGTGGCAGAGGGAAGGGTGCTCAGCTCTGCCCTGCAAGCCCCGACCCCAAAAAGGAGACATTTAACCCCAGGATGCTGCCCTCGAGCTGTGGCTACGTGGCACAGCTGGGGAAAGTGAGAGGTTTTGCTCCGTTCTGTTTAATCATGCAAGGATCTGGGAGAGGATCCCAGGGCAGGGGACGAGCCCGCCGGCACCGCAGCCTCGCCTGCCCCGGCCTGGAAACAGATCCCTTCCCTTGGCAGGGATCCAGGCAGCATATCCACCCTGGCTCCTTCCCCGCTCAGCTTTAAAGTATTTATGAATATAAATTCTCTGTATAATTGGGTCAGGAGGAGAAGCAGGAGGCTGATGGGAGCCGGGAGCACGGTCTCTCCTGCTGTGCCCTGTTTTCCAGGGCAGCTCCGTGTTTCTGACTCTCCACAGAGGAAGAATCCACCACATCTCTAAGCCACCTAAAAATTCCTAAGGAGGTGAGAGACACAAACACGGGCAGGGGCCTCCAGCCCTCCCCAGAGGCATTTCAATGAGGGGAAATGAGTCTTTAAAAAGAAGTACAGTCCCATCTTCTGCTTCAGGGGGACAGAAAAGACTTGTGTAATGCATATGACTAATGTGGTTGGACAAAAAATAAAAATGTATTTCAGAGCACCACTGCTCTGAGAACAACACTCTGCATTGCTCAGGTGGGCTCAAAGCAGCCACATTCCCTAAATATTTTCCTACTGCTGCCTCTACAGAGCTTCAACAGGGGAATCCAGCTGAGGAACAACCTCAGAAATCTCATGGGAGGAGGAGGAGGAGGGACCTGAGCCTCCGACCTCAGGCTCCCGGAACTCCATTCCCGACCAAAGAGCGAAACTATTGCTCAAGAGCCCCGGGGCGAGTGGGAGGGCACTGCCCCTGCCACCTCCTCACCTGACTCCGACAGCTTCAGCTCACAGTCCAGGTAGTCAAACAGCTCGACCGTCAGCTGGAAGCTGCCAAAACAAACCAAAACTCCATCATTCAACAGCAGAGACATCCTTGCTCCAGCTGCTCGTTTTCACTGAGGGTCCTCATGATGGAGGGGGCTCCGACTGACAAGAATTTGGGGAGTTTTCTCCTTGCATTTGCACCCCACACTGCTCTGTGGGTGCAGGAGGAATCGGGCACCATCCAACCAAGTTCCAAAATCCCTGTGGGTGCCCTATCCCAGGAGTGGTTTCAGTAGCAGGACACTGCCAGCCGGGTGTCACAGAGCCAGGGACCGCGCTCTGGGCACTGCAGCCCTGCCAGGACACTCACATGTTGTTCACATCTGTCCCTGCAGTCTTTTCCAGCACCTCATCCGACACTTCAAGGCCCGGGGGGAACTCAGGATGCTTTGGAAAAGCAAGAAAAACCCCTCAGTTCCTGCTAGGAATTTTGTTGGTGTGACACATCCCCTGACAAAGCCCCGTGCCCCCCGTACAGTGGAGATGGCAGAGGGTCTCACCTTGACGTGGAAGGAGATCTTGGTGAGGAGCAGCCGTGTGTAGATGCTCACCAGCTGCCCATACCTGTCGTGCAAGTGGCCCTGGGGAGACACAAAGGGAGACTGTGGGGAAATCCAGAGTGATGTGACTGGATCCAGCACATCCCACATGTGCCAAAGCCCTGCGGCTCCACCATGGACACAACCATCACCCAACAGCAGCACAGACAAAGGGTTATTTCAGGGAGTGCTTCACTCTCTCTGTGACCACACTGTTCCTCAGCATCCACTTCCAAACCCCTCTGGGAGGCACAAACCTCCCCTCTGCCCCACTCACCCACAGGTCCCCTGTCTCTCGGATGTTGCTGCGGTACCTCTGGCAGTCCTGGAGGACCTGGGGACAAAAAAGGAGAGATGTGGCACAGCAGGGCTGGCATGGGTGAGCACCTGCCTGTCTGCCCTGGTGCTGGGGAAGACGATGGATCCGACCCCTTACACCCCTCCAGCTTTGGGAGAAGCTCCAGCCTTTCAGTGGCACCCAAAGGTCGGGGCTTTGCAGGGTGAGGTTTCAGAAATGTGAGATAACAGAGTGTCCCACAGCCCCACGGCCTGGGAAGGGTGGCTGGGATAGGAAGGGAATCCACCCCCAGTGCAGAGGGATGTTGGCAAGAGCCAAAAATGTCCCCCTGCCAGGGAAGCAGGAGGGACACTCCAGAGGGGACACTCACGTTGGGGTGGCCGTCGCGCAGGACCTTGTGCAGGACGTGGCAGAACTTCCAGCTGAGGATGGCACTGCTGGGCAGGGGCAGCCCGATGGCATAGGACCAGAAGGTGAACGCTCCCTTCTCGTGGTGTGTCCCCAGGATGATCCCTTCCAATGCAGTCAAGGCCAAGTGGATACACAAGGAGCAGGGGACAGGCTGGGCTGGGGACTGTTCTTGTTCAACTTTCATTGAAAAGGGGACCCGTGGGCACAGGGATCACTGGTGTGATGTGGGCACAGGGATCACTGGTGTGATGTGGGCACAGGGATCACTGGTGTGATGCTGCACCCACAGATAAAACCCCCAGGGAAGACCCCATTCATCTTTTTTTGTGTTCACCTCCCCCTGCCAAGGGCATACCAGGGCCCTCTGCACTTTATTGCCAAAGAAATGCAATTTTATTGCACTGCTCTCGTTTGGCTTTTCACTAATGGATGAACCTAAGTGATGCCACCCTCCAATCAAGCTCTGCATGCATCTCTCTGTCTCCCAAATCTCCTGTGGCTCCAGCACCCTGGGGTGACACCCCTCATGCCTCAGCATGGGATCTCCTCTGTGCCAGCCAGGAGAGGGAAAGGATACTGCGGGCATGTTTCTCCTTCACTGGTGCTTCCTGCGTGTTGATGGCTTTGCTGATGCTGATGGCCTGCAAGAGGAGGGGACAGTGGCTGTCAGACACGGTGTGACCCCCATGGCCACCCCAAAGAGCAGTGCTGCTGCTTTTGGGGAATACCCTGAACTTCAGAACACATTTGTAACCTCAAAATCATTTGTAACACATCAGAATAGGTTCATTAAACCCCCCATCCCCAGCAGGATCGGACAGACTCTGACCACCACCGCCAGTGCTCCCGGCTGTTCCTGTCCCAGGAAACCAATTTTTGCATTTTTGCAGCCTGAACTCAGCGCCGTGCCCGGGGAACATTAAAGCACAACAGTGAGATGCCAAATTCCAGGGTTGTTTGTGTAATCACAAGGAGCCTTTGAACCACGGGGGAGTGGTTTGGGTTCTTTTGAGGATGTTGCTGCGCGCAAACAGCACGTGGGGAAATGCAGCCCCCAAGCAAGGAGGGAGTGGTGGCCTCCAAGCCCATCTTGATGGAGCAAAAATCCAGAGCAATGTGATTAGCAGAGGAGGATTATCTATATTTTGATGTGTTTGATCACAATACACTTTAAATTATGAATTTTTTTCCAAAAGATGACCCCAGAGCGGGGTCGGTTGCATCTCCCATGTGATGATGGGCTGCAAAACTCAGTTGCTGTGTTTGGTGAGGATTTTCCTCCTCCTCAACAAACTCAACTGAGCTGCTTCCCCCTCGCAGGAGCGCTCAGCTGTGCCTGTGTCCATGAGCCCTCTGTCACCAGCAGAGGAAAAAGGTCCCAGCTGGGAAGGCAGGAAGCGGCCCCGCTGCCAATGCTCGTGCCGGAAGAGAAACCTGGTCCCTCCCTGCAGCTCCACAGCCTTAAAACCTTGTAAAAATCTTATCTACCTGCTCGGGAAAGCACCTGCTTCCACAGAGCTGCTTGTCCAGGGGCACCTCTGAACTGAGGTGCTTTCCTGCAGGAGGAGGAACCTGACGCCGAGTTATCCAGTGCTCCTGACTTATGCAGGAGGAACCCGACGCTGAAGGGGCGATGCCAAAGGTGTCCATGCACCAAATCCACCCCACAAGAGTCCAGAAGAGCTGCCCACCATGAATCATCCCAAAAAGTGAGCCAGTCCCAAAAGGCTGAGCCCAGCTGCTGGGAGAGGGGCTGGCTTGGACTTCCTGCACTGGGAAAGCCCCGGTGTTACCCCGCCATGTGGGGCCCTAAAGCAGCAGCAGAGTTAAGCTGGTGACTTGCTGTAATCCTCTTATCCCCAAAGGTTAACGAGCCTGGAGTGCCCGGGAACAGGCACAGCTGCCTCTCCCCAAGTGCCTTCAGAGCCACCCAAACGCCTGGAGCTGGCACAGAGGCTGTGCCCTCAACAGCAGCTTGACTGGAGAGATGTGCCACAGGTCCTCGGGGGTGCCAGCACCTCCCATTCCAGCACCACAGGGACGGGATATTGACAGAAAGGAAGGTTTATCATGGACCAGAGAGAAACAGGCCAAGGCAAAGCAGGGTTTGGAAACACATCTTGCAGCGAAAAGCTGCTGAAGGAGTTCCTGCATCTTTACTGAGGTGTTTGCACAGGGGGAGCGGGGCAGACACATCTCCCAAACCTGGAGTTTTGCTGCCTGCCCTAAGGCACGCTTGTCCCAGCCCATCACACTCATCCAACCCATCCATGGAACCTGAGCCCCACGGCAGCAGGAGGAGGCACAGCCAGGAGGGCCAAGGTGTGACACAAGGGCAGAGCCCCAGAAAAGAAACATTGTCCCATATCCCCAGAACCTCAGCTGCTCAGTGTGCCAGGATCCTGCTGGTCTGTCCCAAAACAGCTGTAATTCCCATCTGCACAGGTGGTTTTATTGCATTTATTGCCCTTGATCTCATCTCCAGCCCAACCAGCCAAAATTCAGCCCGGGAGTTGCCAGAGATGCTGCTTCCATCCTTGGTGATCCTGTGCAGAGGTTTCACCAAACCATTTTATGTCCAGCACAAGGATTGGACCCGTGCAGGGGCAGCCCAGCCTGCCCACAGCACCACTGGGGACACTGTGTCCAGCATGGTCATAAATAAACCACAGCAGCACTGAACCAATGCCAGTCCCCAGGGCTGCTGGCTCAGGTGTTGCTTTCACTGCCTCCAAACATGAGGCTGGCCAGGAGATCCAGGAAAATAGGATGGTAGAGCCAGGGATGGGCACAGGGTGATGCTGCAGCCCGGGGCACGTGTGCCTGCAGGATATCCCCACTGGCTGTGGAGGAAAACTCCAACATGGGGAGATTCCACCTTGGCCTGACCTCTTGGGACACCACTGGCACATCTGGGGATGGGCAGGTCCTGGTTGTCACTGCAGGTGCACAACCAGCCTGGCCAACCCTTTGATGCAACCTGTGAACTATTCCCCATCACTGATGGGGAGCGGTGCAGCCCCAGCCCCACCAGGGTGGGGGTCCAGCCCCAAAACCTGCCTGGCCACGGGCTGTGGGAGCCCACAGAGGTGCAGCCCCAGCGCTTTGCTCACAGCCAGCACGTACCAAGCCGCTGACTAAAGCCACGATCAAAGTGCCCAAATGAAGGAGCAATTTACATCCACCCTTTCTTTCCAGGCTGCTTTTAATTACAGCTGATCCTCCCGCCCACGGCTCCCCAGAGCCCCGGCATCCTGCGGGGCCACAATCCCCACCTGGCAGGTGGGTGCCAGGTCCCAGTGTGATGCCACAGTGGGGAAAGAGTTTTTGGCAGCAGGACATGGAGCTGGAAACCTCCCCAGCCAAGGGCTGTCAGAACAGCTGAGCTACGAACACACCAAGAAAACACCACTTGGCAATCACACACAATGTAATCCTGCAGGTTCCAGAGCTCGTGGGGTTTTTAACCTTTTTGTTTAAGAAAAGCAAGAACTGGCAGCAGAAAAGGGCAAGTTTTTCCTCCTGCCAGGCTGCTGAGCGAGCGCCCGCTGCTCGTGGCGGTGCTTCCCTCCTTCCCACGCACGGCTGCTCCCGGGGGGGGACATCTGCATCACCCTCACACAAGACCTGGAAAAGCATTTTCAGGGAAAGCAGGTGACCTTTACATCACCCACGAGGACCTGGGATCACAGCAGGGTCAGCAACCCCTGTCTGTACCCACAGGCATCACCCTGGCCCTTGCAGAGGGAAAGGTGCCAGGGCTCTGGGTTCCTGCAGCATCGCTCTCCAGGGCAGTGTGGAACCCTGGGCAGGGAGGGGATGTGCCACCAGCACCCCCGTGACACACAGACGACCAGAGGCTGGCCTGGCAGCTGCTATAATTAGAGGTAAAAGGCAGATCAATACCCACGTTCTGACACTGAGCAGTTCTGCTCCCACTGAAGCACCACTACGGAAACCACATCAGGATAAAGCTCCTTTAGGACAGTTTTTAGCAGTTGCTGGAAAAAAAGATCGGTTCTTAGGGTGAATGTGACTGTCAGCCAGCGAGCCTGGGGCCCAAAAGCTAAAAGTTCTAATGGAGAGCAACCACTTCTTCACCCTGCACGTGTCTCTGCCCACAGCATCCCTGCAACTGAGTGGATGTCCAGGGCACAAATCCCACCGAAAAGGCCAAAAAGCCCTGGCAGGGCGGGAGGGAGGAGAGACCGGCTCCTGCCCGGCCGGCACAGGCAGCCCTTGGGCGCACGGGGCAGCGCTGCAGCCGCGATCGTTTATCAGCGGTGCCCAGCGGGACGGTGGAAGGAGACGCGTCCAGACGGAACCGGAATTGCCGGTTTGCTCGTGTTGCTCCCTAAACCCAACAAGCTCCGTTTCCGACCCAGCACCTTGACCCCGTGAGGCCTGAAATTCCCACCTGCCTTGGCTGGCGCTCTCCGGGGCCAAACCAGCCCAGGGGCTGAGGAAGGAACAGCGAAGCAAAGGGGCAAAGGGGAAAACATCTGCAATGAATGCACAGCCGGCAAAAGCAGAGGGGTCAGAGGAGGCGTGCGGGAGGGCACTGTTATTTCTGCTGGGGCAGCAGTGAGCCCGTTGTTCTGTCCATCCCTCTGCCCATCCCTGCCCACGCTGTCCGAGTAATTAATTTCCCACCAGCCATATGCCAGCCCCACCAGTGCCCAAGCATCGTCTGCCCCGCGGGGGCCACAGGGACATCGCGGCCAAGCCGGACACGACGGGGCACAAATGAATTTGGGCTTTATTTCCACTCTGCCACCCCCGTGGGTCCAAACACGCCGATCCCCGCGGGGTGACCGCACGGGTGACCCAGAGCAGCGGGGACAGGGGGAATCCAGGGACAGGGGGGAACCCAGCCCCGGTGCGAAACAGCCCTCGGTGTCGTTCAAACCGGGGCTCGGCCGGGATGCGGAGATGCTCATTCCCGGGGCGGGGGCCGCGGGGGTGCTGCGGAGCCCCCGGGCTCGGCCGCGCTGCCGCCGACACCGAAAAACTTTCCGCGTGTGCTGCCGGCCGCGTTCACCTGCGGCAAGGCCCGGGGGAGC
>VZRZ01002776.1:494072-517198 GCA_013398175.1 Climacteris rufus | reverse complement strand
CACACACACAAACACACAAACACACACACAAACACACAAACACACACACACACACACACAAACACACACACACACGGGGCACATTTTGAGGCCCGGAGCTCCAACACCACCTTCCCTTTAGGAAAGGCAATGAGCGGAGCTCGCATCCACCCTGCGGAAAGGCCGTGGCTGAACAGAAGCTTTGTTGTCTTTAAATAATAATTCAGTCCAAGGATACAATAGCAAAGGGCTCCCTGGAGTATTTGAGCTGCTTCCAGAAATAAGGCTCTGAGTTTGAAGTGTTTCCATACGAGCCTCAGAGTGTGGTCAATAATGCAGCTGGGTTTTAAGTCACTTAGTGCTGAATAAATTAACCCAAATATTCCCCTTCTTTCCATTCCACAAATCCAGGGCAGTCCTGACACAAAATCCTAGGGCTCTGCAGATCCTTGATGTCTCACTTGAGCTCAGTTTTCTATATTGATTTTAAAGCTATCATTTTAAACTCTCAAGGGGTTTAAATTCAGTGAGTTCATCCAGTAACCTCAAACATACTGAAACCAGAACACGCAGCTCCCGCTTGGAAGTTGCACCAATTTCTCAGCTGGACAGCTGCAGGGTGAGCATCATGGCATTGTTACAGCTGGCTTTTTAGGGGGAATTTCTGTCATACCCACAGCAGGAGATCCTGAGGATGGAGTGTGGAAAGGCTCTGTGCAGGTAGAGGAATAAATGCACTGGAAAGGTTTGTGGAAAGTTGGGAAGAGCTGGAGCAGCTGAGCTTCCCCCTGTGGGTGATGCTGGTGCGTGGGCAGGGAAAGAGGCTGGAGAGCAGCAGCTCTGGTCAGAATTGGTCACCTAATTCTGGGGCCATTGATACCTGCAGGAAAGGCTGCCACGGGGGTAATTAAACATAAAGCTGAAAATCATATGAAAGAGTTAATGAGGGGAATCCACAGAGTGTTGTGTTTCACTGCAATAATTGGTGACAGTGGATGGAGGCAGAAACTCCCACCCTTGGCTGCCCCCACGCAGGAAAAACGCTGGCACAGCTCTGTGGGCTGGGCACTGGTGCCCCAAAGTGCTCCCAACCAGGACTGAGCAGCCCACTCATGTCTGTGCTGAGAAACATCAGAAATCAAGTGTTAAATGTGTTGCACAATGTGTTAAATGGGCAAGAAAGACACAGCAAAGGATCATCTTTATTAGCTTGTTTGATTCTTAGTTAAAAAACGAGCTCAAATTGTGATAACAGCACCTCTTGCCCAATCAACAAAGATAAATCCAGTTTAAATGCTAAAAAACATCACATTATACTTGGCTGCTGCTCTAGAGTGCAAACAGAGCCCCTACACACCTGATCCTATAAACTTTTGTTGGAGGAACCAGCTCCTGAGTGTGGAAAGTTGTTCTGCCCACCTTGTGGGTGACAGCTCTCCCATTTCAACAACGTTGGAGGCAGTTCCTGCTTACCACTAATTGGGAACTTCCTATAAACATTATTCATCTCTCTCTACAAGGCAAGAAGTCCAGAACAAAAACAATATACTAAAAAAAAAAAGAATGCTTGGCTGTGTCATACGCTATAAATATTTCTGAGCCACCCCAAAAAAAAAAAGATAAGAAAAATAGTTCCTCTGTTGTAACAATTACACACTTCAGATTCTTAAAAAACAACCTAGTGTTTAACCTGAGCTCTCAGCTATAAAAATAGCTTTGTTAATCTTGGCATCATTCTGTGTTTTATTTCAAGATAAAATACATTCCTGCACAGTCACATCTTTTTGCCACTTGTGAGTCTTTCAAACACTCCAGAGGACCACGGGAAAAAATGAGGTAACTTTCCATTGTAGCTGCTGGGTCGATGATCTTCAGTCCTCAGAATTACTTCAGTATTGGAAACAACTTCATCCTCTGCAGAAAATGAAAATATTATTATTAAAAAGCAGGAACATTTCCTCTGAAATATCTGAAGCCAAGCACATGTATGACAGTTTACTACACACATTTTCACACTGCAAACAGACTAAAAACACAGAGTAAAAGTATTAAGAGGAAAAGGTAAACAAAGCCCAGAAAGACAACGGTCTCAGGGACACCACAGGAGTGTTGGGAAATAAAACCTTTCCAGTTTGCTTTGTGAAAAGGAGTGATCTTTGTGCCCCTGGCCAGCCACTGAGTCACCACTTAGGAGCAGTGGCACATGCTGCAGAGTCCAAAACTGAATATAGCCTTTTATTCACTGCTTTCCTCCTGAGTTCTTCAGCTCCCTCCCACCAACCTCTGTCTAGAGGAAAACAACCGACTGATGAGAGTGGCGAAATCACTGGCAGCTAGGGAGGAAATTACCCTAATGTTTGTCAGTGCACCTGCCCTCAAATGAGCTTCAAAGCAATTTAAAACCAAACAAACACAACCAAAATCAATTCAATCACTTCTGTACATGAAACTGCACAAATGTTTAGTCATTTCTGGACCTGCTCTGCTTCAGATCTAATGGATCACAGTGATTCAGTGCCTTTTAACATACAAAGAAAATGAGAATTATGCATTAGCCAGTGACTCGCAGAGCCACTCATTTTCCTCATGGATCTACAGTGGATTGTGGGTGTGTTTGTTCCACTGGCTCTTTCTCACTTGAGGCAAATGTGATTATTTCTGTAGGCTCAGCGTGCTCTCTCCACTCTGCTGCCTCAGCACGGGGCTCAGCACTTTTGGGGATTTGCTCCTGAAGCTTTGTACCATCAGTGGTTTCAGGATGCAAGTCACAGTGCTGGCTTCGACCTATAAAACCTCCTGCTTTTACCTCAGGGCTCTTTTTAGGAAAAGAAGAGCTCTCTGCACAGGAACAGAGCAGAGCAAGGTTTGGCATTGCAGCTACTCAGCATCCATCTCCTGAGTGCCCCATTAGCTGCACTCCACAGAGCTGATGGCTTTGGAGAGAAGACTCAGTGTCTCCAGGCTTAATGGACAACCAGCAGAACACGAACCACACATCCTCACTCCCCAGGGCTCAGAGGGTTTGGCTCCACAGGGCAGAAACAGCTCAGGGACTGCAGCTGGAAAATCTGAGAGAGAACTGAGCAGCTCCCCACTGGATTGAGGCTGATCCCTGTGAGAAACCTGGTGCCACACAGCAGCACACCCCAGCTGCCTGGGGGATAACCTCCCTCTGCAGGCATGAGCTTGGCTTGTGTCAGCACTGCAAGATTTCTTTTTTTTTGCCAGTTTTTCTCCTCATTGTTGCTGCTTCTTACTCAGTTTCATGTGGTGTTCAGGATTTTAACCATATCTGGTTACTCTTTGTCCTCAGAACCAGACAAGGTGGTGCCTATTGCAAGCATCCAATCCACAATAGGAGAACAAATAATCAGAGAGTGAGAAATTTCCTGATTCAAAAAGAAAAAGCAATCTGCTGTGGGCAAGGCTGCTTTGGATATTCTGAAACAGCTCTATTCAATGCATTTTACTTTTGGGGCTCTGAGCCCAGGAACAATATCCTAAAACAGCCCTTGGCCTTGGCACTAGAAAACACTTCCCAGTCTCTCATTCAACAATGCTCACATCCTTGATCCTGTTATCTGTAACACACAGAAGGGTTTTAACTACAATAAGGAGAGTGCAGGTACTGGGAAATGGAGGTGCTGAGGATGAGGAACACTTGGCTTGAGAAAAGTTTAATTATTTGACTAAAGGAATTACTCGCTCCCTTAATATCTATTTGCTGTTACAGTACTTAAAAGAATTTTATTGGAAATGCACTTAGAATCCTGTGCCAGGCCCATCTCAGAAATCCACAATGTGCATTAATAGTGCAGATGCATTTATAAAGGGGGAAGCAAACAAAAAAAGATCAAGTTGAAAACACCTTCATGCTCAGGGAACATCATAGAGAAAAGAAGGAAGCTTAGCATGTCTCTCTTCTGCAGCAGATAACTGGCTTCTGTGAAGAGTTTCTGCAAGTTCTGGTGTCTCTATTGTAATGTAAAAACACTGTGTGGAAATCAAAGGACTGAAGAGAATAAAATTTCCAGAGCTGCCGGGTTCAAGCTGGAGAACAGCAGGGGTACACTTTTTAATTCCCTCTTCCCCTCCCTCCCCCAAGCAGGGGGCAGAATCCAACACGTACAAATTCCTACTGATTAAAATTCTAAAGGCTATATTTTATATTTGTTATGTTCTAAAGCTCAGTTTAAAACAGCCTCAGGTAAGCCTGGTTTTAAGCACAGGTTAGTTGGCCTGCATAGATTAACTCAAACACGCTTGACGAGTTTTTGCCCAGAACCGCTCTGAAAGTAGATCAAAGTGCTACAGATGTGGCTCAGGATCTGCTCCTGCCTCTACACACGAGCCTGCTTTATTTTCTACCCACTAAAGCACCATTTCTGAAGGAGAAGCCAATTTCCAAGCTCAAAAATGCAGTATCAGGTTATAAAGCAGAGTCACAGGCAGCCGGAGTAGCCGAGCTGTGACGTGCCAAGCAGTGAGCAGGAGCCAGACAGCTGATGGGGCTGGGCAAGAGCCACAAGCAAGCACTGTGTTGTAGGGAGCTTTTCAGGAATCCTCCTACTCAGGAGTCTTTGCAAAAGACTAAACTGCTGCTGTCTTTGCCACTGAATGAAATCCTGCAGAGGAACTTCTGAACAAAATATCCTTTCAGTTTATGCAAACGCTGGCACACAACCTTTCCACTCTGTCAGTCAGGCCCAGCACAGCGAAGGTTTTATGGTTCTGAATGTTATAAAAATTGCTTTGTCTGTTCCCTACAGTAACGTTGTTCTGGTCAAGTTCATCTAAGGCTAAAAGGAGTTCAGCATTTTCAGAGGGAGGTGATACGTGTGGGGATGAAGATGAGGGTTGAGCACTGCTCTGAAACCAAGAGCCTAAACCTCCCTTTGGGATATACACCAGCACAAGTGCACTCATTTCTAGGGACAAATGGTACAATGTCAAACAAGGTAGAAATTCTTATGAATATTTATGAAAACAGTGACCCCATTTCTGATTACTCCTGCTGCCCACAAACTCGACAGGAACTCCCTATCAGAGCTTGTGCTCATAAAATCAACTGCCATGACAGCTACATACAGGTCCTTTTCTTTGACCACTGAATATATTCTCTGACCCTGCCATGAAGGAACTAAAACTATTAACCCACAAAAACTCTATTTAAGTGGAGATTCTGATTTAAATTCATACCCAAAACTATATCACCTATTCCCTACACTGCCCTCTTTTCCATGAATATAATAATAAACCAGTTCTGACTGTGAGTCTCTGGGACAGCAGAGCAGTGAGTGTGTGCTGAGCCTGAGAAATCATCTCATTTGCTTTGAGTGAGAAAGAACCAGTGTTCACTTCTTTCTAGACCTCCTACAGCTTGCCCCAAAATGACTTCTTCTTCCATCTGTTTAGACACATGCAGAAGTCAAATCCTGTCATGACCTTGAGCAGCCACAGAAAATCCTATAAAAAATTCAAGCACTAAGGCATGCAGGAATTGCCTCTTCATAACCAATATCCTCCTCATGTTTTGTTAATGGAGTGCAAGCCAAGCATAAGGGAAAGGATGTTCCCAACCAGGATTCCTGAGCACCCCAGTCCTGGGAGAACAATCTGTACCTTATCCCTGTTGTTGGTGTTGGGAATGCAGGAAGGGCTCGTGTGGAGGAGAAGCCTGAGCTCCAGATCAGTAAGCATCTGTCGGGATTGGGCCAGCGAGTGCTCCAGCTTCCTGAACAGGGAATTGGTGTCCTGGAGAACACAGAAGAGGAGCCAAAGTTATGGAAGGATCTTTTTTGGAGTATTTCAAAGAATTACAATACACCAAGAATCAGCATTTTGACATTGAAATGTTTCTGTTGAAAATATTACAGTGTAACAGACTCTGTGTAACTGCTGGTGTTCTGGGAAACACAGAGCTCTTTCCTAGAGCCATTTTTAATCAGATTTCCACGTGCATGTATATGGGGCACACACAAGAGAGGTATTTCAGAGATAAAGGGGAGAATAAAGGCATGAGAAAGAGGGAAAACCAAGCAGAACAGGAAAGAAACAATGTCCAGTAGCTTCTGATAACTGTGTCCATTTGTGCTCAGATATTCAGTGGGATTACCAATTAACCAGCATCCATTTTCCTTAAGCTTTTCTCTCCAAAAGCTATTTTTTTAAAACTCATTTATACTTATGCTGTCCAAGACATATTGAGACAACAAGGAGTTATTTTGAAAAAATATGTTACCACCTTTGCCTTAAGTCTGCTGTCTCATCATTCGAGTCCCAAGTTCTTCCATTCTGGGAGACATTTCGATTCCTACCATCACAATTCCCCATAATTCCCCTGAAAATCAGTCAAGGACATTGTGCAATAAGATACTGACTGAGTCCATGCAGCATCTGTTTGTTGGTTTAGTCACTGCCAGGTCACTGATGTCCAGAGGGGAGTCTTCACCAGAGAATTTCCCGGAACTTTGAGTCATGTTGCTCTTCTGAGTGGATGTCAAACGGGGAGAAGCTGAGTGGTAGGAATTCAGATCCACATTTTCTTCACTGTTAAAACAAAAATGAAGACATTGGCAGAAGCAGTATCACCATCCTTTTGAAACTTCCCAAGGAAAATCGTGGGACAACATAAATAACTGTGGGCCCTGAGCCAAGGAAACCATGAAGCTTGGGAGATGACCCTGTTCCTCAGAGCATTCCCATGTTTAACAGCTTCCCTGGATCAGTTTCATCCTCTAAGGACAAGGGTTTGACATTCAAGCAGTCTCAACCAGCTCCAGGACCATGTGCTTGAGTGTGTATTTAACCTTGCAAAGAGCACATGAAAGGCAATACTTGGTTCTTCCCAATACTCTGCTACTCACTCTTCCCTCATAGCCAAGTTCTAATCAACCATTAGGCAAATTAATATTTGTAGGTGTACCTTTCAAGGGAATTTCACAGGGTTTTACAGTCAGAATCTCACTTCAGAGATCACAGGAGAGCTTTCCCAAAGAGGCTCAAGTTTATTTATTTTTAAATACAGGAGCAAACTGTATTCATCAGCTTCTGAATACCACAGAGGAAGAGTGCTAGCCCTGCCTGGATCAGTAGATAATATAAAAAGATATGTATTTTAGAGAAAATACTATTTTTGAATTGGTAACATCTCATCAAACAGTCTTCAGACACTTATTCTGGTGTAACAATGTATTCCATACCTGGCAAGACTGTTAAAAATAGGTGTATTTTTGAACGACATTAAAACTAGGAAAAAGCCCTCATGAGAGTTGCCAGCTCACAAGTGTCTGCTGTGTCCCATTTCACTTCTGCCATAAAACACTGGGATACAACAGGCTCTCTTTGAAGAGAGAAAAGCTCAGGTCTGTGTGCTTCTGACAAGGAAAGGTTCTATGGAGACATGAGGGAACAAGCAGCCTGGAACAGGGATGTGAGGAGATGAGATGAGCATGGCCTGTCCTGAGAACACAGAGCTTGGGTGGGAGGGGAAAACAGGTTTGATTTTGAGGCAAGGAAATGGCTCAGGAATGGGTGGCTTAGTCCAGCCTGAGCAGACTGAACAAGTACCTGCTGCTGCTCCATCTTTAAAATGAGAATTGAGATAAAAATCCAAAGGCAGCAAATGTTGGTCCAACATAAATGAAGTCACCAAGTCAGAGCACACAGAAATGATTCCTGCACTCTGGGATTTCACAATCCCCTCTGCTGCTGGGGAAGGTATTTGACTGTTAACAGCCTTCTTGTTGGCTGTTCCAGAATTCAGGAACTCATGGCAAAAATATTTGCTGGGCTGACAGGGAGGTGCCAGCACCCTTCCCTAAACACAAACTACATCATCAGCACTGTGAAACCAGCAATGGAAAACTGGAGGATCCAGATTCATGTCCCAGAAGGAATGCTGTGTTTGGTCTCTGCCATTAATCCCTTCACAGAAGCAACACTCCTGCCTTCCTCCCATTTACGGGCGAGGATTTATTGCCTGGCAAATCCGAGTCAGCAGAGGCTGCAGAGCAGACAGGCAGGGATTTGCACTGAGTCAGTCCATCTCCAATTAGCAGGGCCCCAGGACCAAATGTGGGCATCAAGAAAACTGGATAGCTCAGCAGCAAATCCCAAATGGGCAGCACAGCCCCCATTTACCGGAGCACATCTGTTCTAGCCACACTGCTCAGGTTGAATTTGTTCCTTCTCCCTTCAAATGCACTCAAGGACAAGACAAATAGGACAAGATAAAAAGTGAAAGCAGCTTTCATGATCCAGTCTCAAAAGGGATTTGGAGGGATGGCAGTGTGTCATTGGTGCTGCTGGGGGAGTAGATAAGAAAGGTCAGGGTAGATGGAAGGGGACTGGAGTATTTTCAATGATTTATAGACAGTGGAAACCAGAGAGAGCCCACAGGGCCTGTGAAGCTCAGCTCAGGCACGTGGGAATGTGCCAGGGCTGCATTCTTTTTCAGTGTCTGTCCATTCACCTTGTTTCTGAACAGCTCTGTCTCACTGCAGCAACAATTTCTACAATATTTCTGTTTCAAAAGCCACACAGAATGAAAGCATCCTGCCATCAGATCTTTCCATTCCATAACATGAATCTGTTTGGATGCTGGGCAGACCTGCTGGCAAACACTGTTAGCAGGTTGAAACAGCTGTTCATTTACTGTGCTTCTCAAACTACCATCTAGAAGGCTCCTCTGGCTAAAAAGCAGCTATGAAATCTCTGTAAAACTTCAGAAATCCTTCTAAAATAGAGCTGTTAAATCAAGTTTTTGAAAGGAAATATAGGAACCAACAGAACAAATCCACAGCAAGTCCCAGCTCTGAATGCCTTTGCTTGTGCAGGCACAAAGCCACTTCTGTAAATGCAGAGCAGCATTTTTATCTCCAATACATTCCAACACCACTGAGACACCTGAATCTTCTTCTGACACTTCTCAGCATTAGAAACCTCATTCTGCTCATCCCCAGCCACATTGTCCTTTTCCTCCCACAGCACAAACAGAGGAATAGTCCCACAAAACTGGAGAGTGGACAGATTGCTGTCCTTTAAATCTTGCCATCTCATTTCTTGCCCTGAGAGAGGCAGCAGTCTGTGCTCAGAGCTGTGTCCTACATTCTTGCCCAGCCACGGTGTCATTTCTCAATAGAAATAACACACTCACTACAGCATCACACAAAACCTGGATCTGTTTCTTGCCTCACAGAAACATCACTGTACAAGTCCAGCCCTGGTCAGAACACATTTTACCCACCAGAGTTATAAGCAACCTCCAGGATTTCAAAAAAGCATAATTTTTTTTTAAATCTGCATTTTTCTGAATTAGTTTGCTTGGCTAAGCTATATGGTATTGCAGCTTCTCCTGCCCACACAGCTCTTGGGGATAAGAGACAAGAAAAATAAATGCATAAAAATAGAATCACGATACTTTAAGAGCTATTTTTATTTTAAATTTGTTACTTTTCAAGTTGATAGGCTAAATTTAAAACAGCAGTTACTTTAAACATAGCTTCAGATAATATTGAGAGCTTATACACCTAAGTTTCTACATAACTCTAGCTTATACTTATTTCTTAAATGCAACAAAGTCATAACCTTTTTGAGCAGGTACATTTCATCTCTTCTGCAGTCTCCAAACAGCTGTAATCTTTTCCATGGCATGTATTTCCATCTCTTTCTTTGGGTTTGAAAATCTCCAACCATTCCAGATCTGATATTGGCTTCCACAGTTCATCTTTATTTATGATGAAGTTATTAATACAGGAATCAGATTCAGACTTGCAAGTCACAGGAGTCTCTCTGCTTTTTTGGCCAAACTGAGTTTCAGATCTCTCTTCCCAGGTTTTCTTCTCACTATCAGTTTTGTCAGGAGTGATGTTGTTCTGGGTCAGAGCACTTTGCAAATTTACACAGGATCTGATGTCAAGCCAACGCTCATGTGAAGGTACAGACACCTCAAAGGCTTTTTGGTCTCTGCTTTCCACTCCATGCTCACCAACTTCCCTGTTTCTCAATGGCCTTGTGTTGTTTGCCTCACGAAATTTTTCACTGTCTAGCTCATCCAAGCTTGATGCAACATCCTGCTTTTCTCCTTCTTCCGCAGGGACAGCCAAGCCTTTCTCAACTTTCTGACACGGCTTGAAGAACGCTGAGGTAGCTCCCTCCAAGGCTGGTGCAGTCTGTGAGTGTCTGTTATGTATTTCACACATCTCAGGGGTGGGCTGTACCCTACTGGCTGGAGCTGCTGCAGTTCCAGGCTCCTCACACATCCTGTGGCTGCCCTCACTCCTACCCACGTCTGTCTCGCTGGGGCTTTCAGAGGAGGAGAAAGTCGCCCCTGTGCTACAAGGGCACGACAAAAACAGGTCAGAAACTGCAGGTACAGAGCATCCCCCAGTGCACTCCTAAAGCTCTGCAGAGCAGAGGCTGCTGCCACGGTTCTGCAGCAGCTCATGCACCACCAGGCAGCTGTATCCTGCCAAAACCCAGCAGAAAATCTGCCCAGTTTTGGCTGTTGCTTTCCAAAATCGGTCTGAGAGTTCCCTCATGTTTTACACAGTGTGGTGATTCTGTCTGAACCTCCAGGGCGTGCACCAATTCCCGAATTTAAAGTTTACTTCCTAAAATATACTTTGCTTTTTAAACAGAAGTAGAAGGGAGACAGATTAACACTCCTACCACCAGACTACTTCGTTTTCTAAAAAAAATCATGAGCTGTCTGGCCTGCTACAACATTCAGTCTGTGACTGGTGTTCGTGGTCTCTCCTGACCAAATAAAAAACTCGACAGCTTCACTGGATGTTTGTGGTTGAGTCCACCAAAGCCATCCTGACCCAGCACACACCTCTGTTAGGAAGTCAGTTGGGGCTGAACAGTGAAGTCTCTCTCTGAGACAAAACTATTTTAAAAAAATGTCTTTACCTCCTTCCACTTGCTGCCTTTCCATGCTTTTGCCTGGAGTCCTCAGAGCTCTCCAAGTTGACATGAAGGAAGTGTAAATCACGCTGCTGTTTTACACAGACCTGTTAAAGACAGTCATGGGCATTAGTGAATGTCTAGGTGCAAGAACACCATCATTGCTTGTCTTCCAAAAACATCCTCAAATAAGTTTTATAAACCAATACATGGAGTCAAACTATTGACAAAGACTTGCAAATCTAAGAGGACATTTCTGGATGTATTTAGGAAAATAACATTTTGCAGCAATAAACAGGATTTCTATTACAAGAATGCAGTATCCTCCTGGGATGGAACCACATTGAACCATAAATAAAATATCATTACTGTTACCTGATATTTAATACATGTTGTCATTATGTTGTTCACAGTTACAGAATTACAGGACATGAATGATGATCATGGGATTTGGCTTTCACTGCAGGGCATTTTTTTATGAAGCTAATGGAGAAGATAGCCTACCCATCAATTATTTGCAATTAAAAAAATGGAACATGCCTTGAGAACCTCAGCTGAGAGCAGGTGAACACACAGGGTTTCAGTCCTGAAAAACAGATCTGCCAGGACACCATGTCCCTTACAGTGCTGAGCTCACCTTGGGCAGGTGTGTACATCCCAATCCTGCTGCCCTTCCTGTGACTTTTCCAAGCCTGGCACCACGGGCTTTCCAGCTTAATCCCAAATGAAACAAATCAACATTCTATACGGATCCCAACAAGGCAGAAACAGATTTTTTTCCCCTTAATTAATAATATCTAGGCCTAACTTTTTTACACTATTCTGTGCAGGTCTAATGCTACTGAAAATGCTTCTCTAACCTCAGGGCAGAAGCACAATCAGGGCTGTACCTGTCTCAAACTGGACAATTCTTTTTCGATCCGCGCTTGCTTTGACTTGACAAACCGATAAAGTTGTTCCTTTCTCTGGGCTTCCTCCACTGTTCCAAAACATGCACAGTTTTTAAATTACTTCAAGTGAATAGCCACAAAGCAAGAACATTTGTTAATGCTGTGTCTGTAGCAGCAGCAGGTGGTACCAAAACAAAACAAAAGCAGTTTCCTGATATCAACGGGATCTGTTTCTCCTCCAGACAGAAAGAGTACAAAACCCATAAGACAACTAAAAAATAAAGTGTTTTCCTTGGACCTTTCCTCAGCACCTGGCTTCATTTTACTAGCAGCAATATTGTGCTTCATTTATTTATTATTTATTATTTGATTTATTTAACTTTTTCAGAAAAGAAAGGAGAAAAGGGAAAAGGGAAAGGAAATTCAGTTAATTAATTCTAATTCATGCATAGACAGGAAAGTGCTGGGAAATACTTTCCAATTTTATTGGTTTTAAAATAATGAGACAAGGGATGAATATCTGGTGAAGGTAATGGCAGACTAAAAGTGACAGGCAAGGAAATCACCTCACAGCAGAGGACACCTTTGGCCACTTCACCTTTCAAAGTCTGTATGGTTGTCCCCAAGAATATTGTAGTGACCATCATCCCACTTTTCCTATCCACTGCAGCACTGAGATGCCCTTCCACCCAAAACCAAAGCAAAATTATTATGGAGAGCAAGCTGCAGTTTACCAAGGCCTGCATATTAAACCATGAAAGAAAGCAACAGAGAAGAGAAAGGCTCAAAATTTCAGGACAGAATCCCCTGAGCCATTTACTCCTCCCAGTGTAATCACTTTGGTAACTTTGTGCTTTCAGGAGATTTTATGAAGTGTCCCTGCAGAAGCCCCAGATATTGCTTTCATAGAAGAATAGCACACAAGGGATACACTTTTATTAAACTGCAAGGAAGGTGGATAACAAGCTGCCTTCTTCAAAGATTTTAGTGAATTGCTGCCTAAAAGTCTCTGAGATACTGAAAGCTAAGGATGAACAGCCACCTGCCCACCCTCACCTGCCAGTACCAGCTCACTCCTCAGGCAGCCATTTTCTCGTTTCAGGTCACTGATTTCCTGCTCGTGCTTGCTATTTTCTTTCATCTTTTCATAGAGCACATCTGTGAAACAAAAGTAGCATTTCCCAGAATGAAAAGGAATTCTGCTGGTCTATACTAAATTAGGTGCCCAGTATAAACATTTACCTTTCAGGTTATTTACTTGAAACACTAAATCAGTCAGTGTCAATCTGAGGTCCTGCTGTTCTCTGTTGAAACTGAATTCCTCTGACTTTGCTGCATGCAGTGCACTTTCCAGGTTTTTAAACTTAGATGTAAACTCGGTAATGTGATCAGTTGTTTCAATTAAGGCCTTGTCCTGAAATAGAATGGATTCTTGTTTTTTACATTATGGATGGATTTTGACAAAACAACAGTACATCCTACTGCAGTAGTTAAAGTGATTCACAGACTTTCTTCTGAGTTTTTGAGGGGAAAAAAAACAAAATTAAAGCTTGGAAACAACCTTGTTTGTGAAAATAAACCAGTTCATTGGTTGCTAACCACTTTTCCCTTCTCAAACATGCCTACAAATTAACCATGAGTGAGATCAACAGTGACAGAAGCCTCATGGCACAGTCCCCAACAACTGCATTGCAGTTTGGCCACATTTAGTGCCCATAAGGTGATAGATGTTACCTTCAGCTGAAGCATAGTGAGAAGCTCCTGTTCCCTTGCTTGCAGCTGGCCTGTTTTAGCAGACAGTTCCAAAATAGAGCAGTGAAGACTCTGATTTTTCTCCTAGTGAACAGAAATAAGTGTCAGCTATTACATCAGTAACTCAAAGTTGTTATTTTTTCCAGTAAATGAGTCCATAATGTTATTTAAACATTGTGAATGTGGCAATGTGGAATTCTGAGCAAGCTGGAGAAAAGAGGACTGGAGTAAAAATTGTTCCCCTATTTACTTTTGATCAAGGGTCTTAATACCCTGCATGTCTTACTTTTGGAATGTCACAGTTCATCACAGACATCCTGTACATGCATGGACTGCAAAACTCAACCAATACTCAACCCCTACCTCCAGAGCCTGGCAGTGAACAGATGAATCTGTTACTTTTTGAGTGAGCTCTTTAAACTTCTGTTGTGTGTTTTCAAGTATTATCTTACTGTCGTTCTGCTGGGATTTTAAGAACTTTAACTTTTTGTTCAGTGATTTTATCATTGCATTTCTCTCGTTCAGCTCACCTGAAAAGGAAGGAGACAAGGTTATCCAGCAGAAAATAGCTGAGAGACTGTCAAGCAATTTCTTAAATCTCAGAAATAATTTAACCCAGTTAAGTTAAGATCACACAGTTCAGAAATGGATGCTCATGTGGCACACTCTGAAGCAGGATTCCCTGGCTTCCCAGGTCAGATGGAATAGGAACTGTGTGGTGAGCTCTGTACTGAGACTGTTCAGAGCTGCCAGGTGTTTCACTGGGTGGTTTGTGGGTGATGTCAGAGCTGTGCTTCTTCTGAGTTTTTGAGAGGGCCCTGCAGCACACCAGCAGGGCTGCAAATTTTTCTCTTCCCCACATGGATTTAATCAGATTATTTTTAAGGAATTCACAGAAGCAATTTACACATTCAAATGAGAAAGAGTTATCTGATCATCATACCCCCTTCAGGATCAGATCACTTCAGTACCATTGTGGAAGTTTAGATCTCAGAAAGAGACAACAAAATGTAAAGGCTGAAGGGTAGGAAATGGTTCCTTACATGATGCAAAACTGTTATTGAGGGGTGAAAGCACCTGAACACACTTAAAAGACCAAGGTCTTATTCTTTACATCACAACACTTACTGGTTAATAAGCTGCATCGTTCTGCTAAAGTCAGTATTTTCTGGCGATCATCTTCCCAGGCCTGAATGTGTCTCTCATGCACTGCAACCATGTCATTGAGCTCCCTGTCACGATCTTTCAGCTCTGCAATTAAAAGCTGGAGTTCTTGTCTCTGTCTCCTGATGATGTTGTTCTTGCGATCTGGGCTAAGTGCCTATGAAAGGCGAGACATGGAATGCATTTCAACATCAGCAAGTGACAAATTCTCTCCTAATAAACTCGAGGGTTTTATTTTAAGTTGAAATAGGTTTGTATTATAAATAGAAACTATTCCAAAAAGTCCCTTATGCTTGTGGTACCACCTGTGGCCCTTGACTGAAGCCCTTGGCAGAACAAGGTGGTACCACCTGCAGTCCATGACTCAAACCATCAGCAGCACCATGAGTAACCTACCGAAAATAGAGCTGATTGTTAACGGCCCTTTCATGTTTTACCTGGGACGAAGCAGAACGCAGCAGTGATGAACTCATAGGGGACTGGGGCTGGCAGGCATTAGAGACCGGCAGCAATTCAAGGATGTCACGCTCACCATGGAAGCTCCCCCGTTCAGCTCCCCCGTTAGCTGCCGGGAGCACAAGCGGCGCTCAGCCGGACCCAGGCGGGGGCGGCCCTGCGGCCTCCCGCAGGCCTGAGGAGGGGCCTTGAGGTACCACCGCCGCGGGGAGCGGCTCCCCGTTCCCGAGGGCACCTGCAGGGTTCCCCCGCTGTCCCTCACGGCTGGGGCGGCCCTTCCCAAGCCCGGGGCCCTCCCGTGCCCTCAGCGCGGCCGCCCCCGCCCGTTGCCCCCCGTTGGCCCCGGCCGCCCCCGACCCACCGGCCCCGCCCGCCGTTGGCGGAAGCTCCGCCCCCCGCACCGAGGGGCCCCGGGTTCGAGTCCCGGCCCCGCCGGTTCGTCCCGCGACCGCCTCACCCCGCGCTCCGCCGGAAAAACGGGATAATTAATAACGTTGTTAATAGGGGATGAGTAAGCAGGTGGAGGAAACTTCCCTGTTCAGCGTTAAATGGGATAACTACAGCGATACAGTCAGTTCTGACAAGACACTGTTTCCAACTACAGGGATACACTTATCTCTCCGATACACCATTCCCAACTCAACCAATGGTTTATAAATAGAAGTCACTGAAAAAAACAACTTTACAGGAAGAGAACGGGGCGCCTGACACATCACCCCCTTGGCTTTCAACTCACCGAGGTTCTGCGGGGACAGGAGCACGACACTTCCAGGACTCTGCCACCAGGGAGCATTTATTGCTATTAAATGCAGCAGTGAAACAAAAAGCACCAAATCGATGCTCCAGGCTGTTTGTGGGAGTACAGAGAGCAGAGCTGGCACCCCACCTTACCTGCTAACACACCCATGGAACAGTGCTCACTATTAATTTGTGTTCATTACTACCATTCTTGAATGAGCACCATGCCTTTATCCTTCACTTAAGCTCAGCAGAAAGGACAGCTCATGAAAAACAAACTTCTAATGACTTAAATGCTTATTTTCCCACAAGACAGCAAGAGGAAAGTAGATGTAAAAAACTCAGAAACTGTATTCAGTGAGGAACAGTAATTTTATTTAAATCTACTTCATGCGTAAGCATGGTAGAACCCCAATTTAACTTTGGCAAATATCACAAAAAAACCCAAAAAAACAAAAAACCAAGCAGCCTATACAGAACAGTGAAAATGCCAAGGATAAGGGTTCTCCACAGTTTCACTGCAGAGCAAATGGATTTAGAAGCCTCACTTTTGCTATATCATTTATAACCATATAATTAAATAAAGGTAGTCTTTCACTATCACTTCTTGACTTCTCCAAGATCTTCAATGCTATCATCATCCACCTAGGGGAAAAAAGCCAAAACACAGCAAATTAAGTATATTTTCTTCTTACATGCCTCCTTCAATAAGAACCCCTGTGAATGTAGTGAAGTGTGGGAGAAGTAAACAGCACCATTCCACATTCCCTGCTGTAAATTCCACGTGAGTGATGTGTGCTCACAGGGCACAGCTGAGCCTGCAGGGCTGGGAATAAACACAGTCCTATGGAGTTAAACCATAAAGAATTCCACTTGGGAAACACCAGGACAAGGGAGAGTCAGAAAAATCACTTGCAATTAAAGCTCTCAGCTGTCAGTTTCAGTCCAACCCCAAACTAGCTCATTTCTTCTTCTGATGCACAAGTGTGTGGGGTTTGGGGTTATTCGTTTTAATTTTGCAATATTTTTAGAGATTTTGAAAAATAGGATGGCAATATAAGAATATTTAGACATTCACTGTTAAGAAATGGTCACAGAGAAGCCACAGATATTTGACAGCTGGATTTATTCTGACATGCCTCCCTCACTGCAGGGTGGGAATGCAACAACTGCTCTTTTATTTTTGTGCACCAATACGTGCTGCCAAAGATGAAACCCTTTTCCAGAATCATTGGAAAATCACAGGCTGGTGTGGAAAAGTGTGTGTCTTCCTGACAGAAGGAAGGGTTTATTACCTCAGGCCACTTCTCCTGGATTACATCAATAATGTCATCTGTAAAATCCCCCTGAATGATGATTTCATCTTCTCCTGTTACTGAGGCACCGCAGGAAAATTTCTGAGCAAAAAACCTTTGTGCTTCCTTAAGATCGATTTCTGTCGAGGGGAAAATGGACAATTTCAGTACAGTCGTTGTCATAAAAGTATTTTTTCAAAAGCCATAACCTTGTTTTAACTGTTGAAAAAGCAGTGGCACTTTACAGCTGAAGCTTTGCTATGGTTTCCACTGAAAGCCAAGGCTGCTGTTTACACCCAAAACATCAAACTCCACAGATGTGGCAAATGCCTCAAGGTAAAAGTGCTGAATGTCCTCTGCACGTTCTGTTGATGTGGGTCTGCCCTACACACACTCCAGAAAAGCACAGACAGAAATGCTAAAAAACACCTCCAGTTCTGAGTAACTTCTACAGCTACTGAATGAATTTTTCCACAGAGGTATGTTCTTTCCAGAAACACATCCCAACACTTCGAGGTTGGTTTTCAGCATGAAGATATTAATTTCAGATCAAGTCAAGGAGCATTGCTGATCCTTCACTAAACATGTCCAGGCATGAAATACATAACATTTCTTGTGAATACAACCAAGGTTAAAACTTACCTTTTTAACAGAATTCATAATCAATGTGTGAAGCAAAATGTTGTTATAAACACAAAGTGACTACTTGCAGTGTTATTGGTGTACTTTGGAAATCAAAGTACACTAATAGTTCCTAGATTTGCTCACCAAAAAAGCAATTCAAGCCTTACTTAATCAGTCTCAAAAACAGGTAAAATTAAATATATTTACAAGTCTGATGGAAATAAGATTTTTTTAAAAAATAAACATCTGTGTAATTAAAGACAACAGACTAATTTGAAGTCTAACAAGTGGATTGCTGTGGGAACCCCTGTTTCAAAAAACCTGTAGCCCTATTTGTTTGAAAAAACATGGCAATAAGGACTGCAATAATTTATCCCTGAGGAAAGTCAGTGTACTTTTGACATGCTTTGGAACTGCTAAAAGCACCTTGAGACTTTCACCTTGCAGATCCCTCAATGGAATAGAATCAGAAGAAATATCATGAGGTTCAAGGCAGGTACATCCAATCCCAGGAAAAACCAAACTCACCAAAAGTTGCGAGGCCACACACTCTCGTGACGTATTTTTTCTTTGCTCTGGGAATTTTAGCTATCGTAACTTTCTGTGGCACAGTCTTCTTTTTCTGTTTTATCTGACCTCTTCCACCTTTAAAACAGAGCATAATGTTACATGATGTCAAAGTTCATCAAAGGAAAAAAGCATGCAAGGTCAGACTTCATCCCTAGAAACAAAGAAACTGTTACCTTCCCAACTGCAGTGGTAACAAAAATCTATTTTGCACATTGTCTCAGGTTTATTATTATTTAAGAAAGATCCCACGTCATCAAAGCTCAATATTATGAGATATAACAAAATATGCATGTCAAATGTGCATTCAAGTACAGGCTTCTCAGCAGAACCCCACTACAATTAGCAAAAAAGGGCTTCTTCCCACCCTTTACTAATCACTGCATTTGGTCTGCTCTTTCAGGAATGGTCCTTTGGTTGTAATCCTAGAAATAAATTTTTCTTTGATGTTTTTCACGAGTTTAACATCCTCAGGCTTTGTGTCCAAGGCAAAGCAAGCTGGTCATGGCCATTTCCTGAGGCCACCAGCCCATGCTTTCCTCAGGCTGCTGGGTTAACCAGCAGATCAAGTTCTGGAGAGCTGTGCATGACCCCACAATGAACCAGACATGGATACACGAGCCAGCAGCAAAGCCCAGAGCTCTGAACCAGCCAGCCACAGCAGCTGAGAGCCCAAGTGCACATTTAACACCACCTTTCCTACTGCCTGCTTCTAGGCCAACCTGTGGGAACACTCCCCATATCAGGCATTTATGAGTCAGAGCAAAGGATGCAAAAGATACATTCCACTCATTAGGATTCTTCAAGCCAGATTAAGATCTCTTGTGGACAGCCATCAAGATATGCCAGGATAACCAAAGTTTCATGTTTCTGAGCCTTCTCAGCATGGAAACCTAAAGAATTTATGACAAGTAAACCAACTCCTGTGACTATCTCTTTTTTCTAACATGCAGCACTTTCAATTCTGTTTTATTATAAACTGATAGCTGATCATTTTAGGACAGTAAATTTCTGCCCTAAAATTTCTTCAGTAAGTTTCTGCAGTGTCTTATTAAATTTGTGCTTGTTTTTTCTCACACTCTCTCATGGTCAATCTTACACCATCCTACTTAAGACCATACTATAAGTTTTCATGGAACTCTAGGTTCTAGGAGAAAATCACTAAGTATTTTAAACAGTATTATTTTAGAAACAAAAACCAGACTGAAAACTAATCATACCACCCCTCACAATAAATTAATGTTGAAAGAAAATGTCCTGAAATCCCTGGGAACAGCATCCAAGTTACAGAACATGAATTATTGTTGTCACTACACATTGCCTACAGACAAGGTAAATGAAACTGGTTACTAAGACACAAAAATAGAATAAAAATAGATGTGGCATAAAATATGAATCTTACTGGGTATTAACCATAATTTCTGAAGCATTACACACAACTGACACTGCATATGAACAACCCCAGCACTCTGATTTATGGTGGAAAGTATGTTAATTAATTCAGCAGAATGATCTCCAGCGATAGAAGTGTTTAAATTGTTCCACATCATTTTGTTCCTGTTGGGTTTTGAAAATGTTTTTCATTAGCATGGCTGGGAAGAGACACAGCTACTAATGCAGATACAGGTAACAGATTTAAAAGCATAAAACCAAATGCTGTTCCTTGAATATAGAGGTGGAAGGAACAAAGGCAGGAGCAGAGTCATGAGGCACTAAGAGAGGGAAGCAGCCTTTGTTCCACTTTGCAAGCCACCCATAAAGTGCTGCTGAACAGGGCAGAGCATTCTGGGAGGAATGCCAGCTGGTTTCAGGTTGGGAGACTTGCTCCTTGAATGAGTGTGACAGCAGGGACAGGAACAATGGGACACAGGATGCAGCTGCCTTTCCCTGGCTATCCCAACTGCCCAACGTTTCCACTGGCACAGATCACTCTGCTGTCACTGGGAGAAAGATATTCCCATCTTCTGTGCAGAGCTAACAACCAAAATGCAAGGATTGTGACCTGGTCCAGACCAGCAGGTGAGAGAGGGATGCCCCAAACTGCTTTTAAATCAGTACCACAATCAACTATTTAGACCTTGCCTCTCTTTTGCTTCTTCTTCTCCTCTTCTTCTCCTCCCACATTTCCTTGGCCTTCTCCAACCCCAGCTTCCTGTTTAGGTGAATTTTCTTAAATGCATCAGAAAGGAGAGAGGGGAAAAACGGAACAAAATTAGTGGTCAAACACCCACAGATTTACAGGAACAGAAAATAAAGTACAGTGATAATTTGCTAAATCAATAAACTCTGCTGAACTGCAGCAGCCCCTTGAGTGATGCATGTTACATGTTCATTATAGTGTTTATGCAAATGAGACTACAGAAAAGCCCTAGCTCAAAGATACAGTGACAATTTCAATACAGACTCTTGCACAGAGAGACAGAAATTAACAATGCTAATATTGAAATTCCAAATGCAAACAAATAAGTTCCCTATTATTAGTGATCTTTCCTCCAGCCATACACTGTAGGCTGGACAGACATAAAATCCAACCAACTTTAATGGGAAACAAGTGAGGGATGACTGTTTATGGTAGGCTAAGCAAGCTCAAATATTATTAATAAAATTATACATTGATTATTTAGAGTTTTCTGACATTATAAAACATATTTCACAGCATCCAAAGCATTAACTTTTGCATGATCCAGCAGGAAAAGGAAAGAGGTAAGAACTGGACAAGCCCAAACATTTCTAAACATGTCCAAGGACACATATCAGTTAGAAAATAGAAAAGATTCTTACCTACTGTAAGTTTTGCAAACTCATCTGGAAAATTCTTTTCTAACCATTGTCTGCATTTAGTCACATCAGGCATGTATTCACAGTACTAGACAAAAGTCATATGAACGTTATTAGTGGAGGAAGGACAAAATATGTCACAAATACACCAAAACAGGGCATAATAGGACAGAAGGAAATTTGGACAACAAAAAATGAACTCACCTCTGTTGGCAATGAACAGACTGGAGAAAGAAGGGGGAAAAAAAAGAACATTACAAAGGGAATTATTTACTTTTTACTTTACCTTTTTACAGCCTTAGTATTAAATTCCAAACGGTGTTTTAAAGTTAGGGATGACTTCTTACACTGTAACTTCTGGTTATAACCACAAACTGACTCAGAAACATAACTTTATTGATGCCACTCCACATTTTAATTCCCCTCTCATTAGACCTGTGCTCACACGCTCTGCATTAGAATAAAACCATCAGAGCAAGAGCAGCCAGTCAGTGAGGGAAAGGGAGGAGATGCCCACAGCTTGGGAACAGCTACAGAGCAAAGCACCACTTCTACCGGAGGCAAAAGATAACCTAACAAAGATAACCTAACAAAGATAACCTAACAAAGTGCCATGTGGTTTGGTCAGCTTTCCTTTCCAAGGGCTGCCAATGTCCCAAAGAGGGGCTCAGCCCCACAACCACCCAAACAATGTGCAGACTTTCACACACAACAGGGGCTGTTTCCTAATCCCCTACAATTGTATTCTACCCTGAAGCAAAAAGACATTCCCATCTAAAAACACACCTGTCAAGTTATTTAGTTCCCTTTAAATTCCACTCACATAACGACAAATGTAACGAGTAAAGAACAATTCTAAACACGGTGCAATAATTAATTTCACGTATGCCATTTCTTACTCTCCTACTAATGCTCAGAGGCCTTTTCTGTGCTAATGGCTTTAGTGGCTTCCTGCAGGAAGAGATCTCTGCTCCCAGCCCTTTCACACACAGAAAGCTTGCAGGACTTGCCTCCACAGTAGAGGACCCGGAGAGGGTAATCAGCATCTGACCTGGCACCGCTCCTGCCGTCCCCTCTGCAGTCAGGGACCACGGGCTCTGCAACATCTGTGGCCATGGCACAGGCCTGGAGGTCACAGAATGACAGAATCAGGAGCCAAGGGCTGGCTTTAAGTGGAGTCACATCCCTCCCAACTCAGCAAGAATCCCAGAGAAAATAGGTACAATTATCAAAAGAGCACGAGAGAGCAGGGAGAAGAAAAATAATAAAAATATGGGGGAAATGGCTACAAAGATACCAAGCAGTACTGGAATTTTAGCACATCAGGGCAAATAACCCAAAGAGCCACAAAATGAAGAAAGACCTTTCAGAAACCTGCACAGAATTACACAACATACTGGATTAAGCACAGTGTGAAGCATCACATTAAATCAGTGGGGGGAGGCACCTCCCACATATTAGCAGAGAAAAGGGGGTCATTTAAATCAGTGCCTGAAGAGTTACAACCTGATCCAAGAACACTGGCAAAAACTCCAAAGAGCATGAAACAAGCAAACCAAACTCAACCCACTAATAGATTTAATACTGGTTTACATATATGTTTTCAAGCATGGGACTAAGAAGACAGGAGTCAACAAGGAAAGAGTTTGAAACACACAAGAAGTCCCCCAGGACCACGGGAACAAACAGGACATGCGTAAGGAAGCCTCGGATGCTGTACAAACTGTGCTGGGCAGTGAGGAATGCTGAGGGAAAATTCCAGGGCTCCAGAGGTGGTGGGGTTTGGGGCAGGCAAACAAGGACAGGCAGTTGATGGTCACAGTGAGGGTGAGGATGTTGGGGTGCCCATGGAGACCCCAGATGGGGGCAGAAGGTGCTGGGTAGTCAGGAAGCAAAAGTGAGGGCAGGTCGGGGGCAAGGGTGATGGGACAACAGAGACGGTGGGGATCACGGACACGGTGGGATGCGGGGGGGA
>VZRZ01002776.1:423096-481441 GCA_013398175.1 Climacteris rufus | reverse complement strand
CTGTCCCTGTCCTTTTCCTCTGCTGTCTCTGCCCTCTGTTCCTGTCCTGTCCTGTCCCTGTCCCTGTCCTTTTCCTCTGTCCCTGTCCTTTTCCTCTGCTGTCTCTGCCCTCTGTCCCTGTCCTGTCCCGGCAGGGCATGGAGCTCACCTCTGTTCGGGTACCAGCATCAACATCCATTTGGGGTGCCCACCACGACATGGGTGTCCTGCCAAAAAACCATAGAATCACCGAGTGGTTCAAGTTGGAAGGGATCTTGAAGATGGTCTTGTTTCACCCTTCTTGCTTTGGGCAGGGACACTTTCCACTATCGCAGCCTGGCCTTGAACACTTCCAAGGATGGGGCTTCCACAACTTCTCTGGGTAACCTGTGCCAGGGCCTCACCCCTCTCACACAGGGAAGAATTTTTCCTAATATTCAATCTAAACCTACCCTGTCTCAGTTCAAAGCCATTCTCTCTTGTCCTATCACTTCAGCCCCGTGTAAATAGTCTCTCTCCACCTTTCTTTTTGTCTCCCTTCAGATCCTGGAAGGCCACAATTAGTTCATTTGGTCTGCACAGACACTGGGAGTGTTAAAAAGGGGGTTGTATAATGTGAGAATATGGATTAGGACTAGAATAGCTGCACAAGGAGCTGGGTTGCCTTTTAAACTTCAGTCTATTCAAACAAAACTCTGTTCTAAAATTTGAGCAAGCACAAACGCTGGATTCTTGTCTAATAAAAGGTAAGTAAATCTTAAAAGAAGGTTGACCCAGTGTGATGGACACTGACAGCCTGTGGTTTGTTGTGGGAAGGATGGGGCCAGTGGCCAGGCAGCCAAACATTGAGCTGTTGTTGCTGACGAGGTGTCAGGAGTGGCTGTTAGATTTGTTTGTTTACAGATAACAGAAATTGGTGAGATAAGCCCTGTGTGGGGAGTTAGTACCTGTTACCCAACAGCCCTTCCAGTGTAGTGAAGAAGCTGCAGCAGTTGGAAGTTGAAGCCAGGCAAACCAAAACTACAAATATTTTGGAACTGCCAGCTGATCTCAGCCTTTCTGCTTGCATTTCTTCCAGGGAACTGTTCTCTCCATCTCAGAAGTACCAGCTCCTTGTCTATCATGCAGACTCCCTCTTCCATGACAAGGAATATAGGAATGCTGTCAGTAAGTACACGATGGCCTTGCAGCAGAAAAAAGCCTTAAGTAAAACTTCCAAAGTCAGACCTTCTACTGGGAATGCTACATCAACACCCCAGAGCCAGGTATTTAAAAATTGATGATGTGCTGCATAAAGTGATCATGTTCCCCCTTCCAGTTAATGTTGCTGAGTCAATATTCACAGAGTCATTGAGGTTGGAAAAGATCCTTAAGATCAAGTCCATCACTAACCAGGTCCCTGAGCACCACCTTTACTTGTCTTTAAAATACCTTAGATTGAGTATTTCTCATGTCAAATAAACCTGACATTTAAGGATAATTAGTTTGGTAATATCAGTATGGTGTTTTCTAAAGCAAAACAAAATGGTCTCCAGCATGACATTTTTCTGTATGTATAGTTCATACTTCTCATTTGAAGACAGGAACAATACGAACCAGCAGTAAGTTGCATTGTTAACTTACTTGTACCAGATATTTTTCAACACAGTATAAATATTCAATGAGGAAACCTTATTAAAATTTTTACACCTGATTAAACCAATATTTAAATATTTTTTATTTCAGTGTTTACCATCAGAAATTGAAGTGAAATATAAAATGGCTGAATGTTACACAATGCTGAAGCAAGATAAAGATGCCATTGCTATTCTTGATGGGATTCCTTCCAGACAGAGAACCCCAAAGGTGAGTTCTGGCAGGTTTTTGTCACAGGTTCTTGGTCAGTGTATCCATAGGTATAATGGCATTATGTCCTTTGTATTAGTTAAGTATTGTTTGGTAACATTTTCTAATTTTAATTAGCTGATTTGGACCCTTTTCTTTAAAATCAGATCAATTTTGTGTTCCCTCTGTTTGAAAGAATTTTTAAAACAGTGAAAAGAATTAAATGTTTTGTGCATCTGTATTAACTTACTGTGTAGTTGGACCAATGCAAAATCCTTGAAAGGCTGAAGACTTTGGCAAGTAGAAGGTTTGCTAGTGCTCCATATTTTAAAATCTTTTAGTCCTTTTTAACAACAGTTTAGATAATGTTAAATATTTAGATCCCTTTGTGGTCTGCAGTGCCAAATCTGGGGAGTCTTTGCTCACTGGCTCTGTTACTCAGAAGGGCTTAAAAGATTAACACATCAGGTCAGTCAGCTGTGTTTCATGTTAAATTGTCCTAAAAGTGTACACAGCTCAGACTCCAGTTAATGTCAGAATGTTCTGTTCAAAGACCAACTCACAGAACAGAAAAAGATTAAAAGATTGAGAAAAGCAAACTTTCTGCCTATACACAGCAGTAAATGAAAGTGCTGTAGCAGAAACCACCTACTTGTGTTGTCTAGAGCTCAGATAATTTCTGTTCTTCAATCAATCATGGCTTCATTCAGAAGCTGAATGGAAACTTTCCCTGCCTTGCTGAGCTAATTCAAACACTTCCATGGATACAGAGAGGTTCCTGGAAGAGACTGATGTAATGGATAAACAGATCCTTCTTGGCATCCTGTATGAGCACTTGCCCATCTTTTGACTTCTTCTGTGCAAAGCACAGATTTCAAGATGCATTGTGAAAGTACAAAAGAATGTAGATTTTATCTTTGTACTCAGGAAGAAGCAACAGTTTTCGTTTTATACTACATGGTATGTTAGAGTGTTCTCAGAAAACTTTGTCTTCTGCCCAGAACAGAGGCAGGCAGGCTTGCAGACAGAGCTGTGACCTTTCCTAGTGATTCTTTCTCCTTTCTCACTCTTGCCTGTCCCACTATTTCTGTTGTTTGTAGATCAACATGATGCTGGCAAATCTCTACAAGAAAGCAGGTCAGGAGCGCTCCTCGGTGACGAGCTACAAAGAAGTGCTGAGGCAGTGCCCCTTGGCACTGGATGCCATCCTGGGTGGGTGTCTGCACACTCTTAGTGCTGCTGTTCAACAGTGTTGTAATTTGAATTACTCTTGGGACTCTGTAACTCTCTGGCATGGAATAAGTCATCCCCACGTTGTATAAGTTGTAACAAGCTGCCTGTTTGTGCTTGTCAAGGGACAGAGTTTCTGGTACTCAGACAGTTTGTATCAAAAGCAGTTTTGGGTGGCTGACACTGATGTATGAACTGTTCTAAACAGGCTTGCTCTCACTGTCGGTGAAAGGAGCAGAAGTGGCCTCCATGACCATCAACATAATCCAGAGCATTCCCAACTTGGACTGGCTCTCTGTGTGGATCAAGGCATACGCCTTTGTGCATACTGGAGACAACACCAGAGCAATAAACACCATTTGGTAAGAGTTCAGAGAACATGGTGCAATCAAATAATGTATAATTCTTATATATAATGGCCTTTATAAATAATGGGCTTTTTTTTCTCTTTAGCTCTTTAGAGAAGAAGTCACTGCTGAGGGATAATGTGGACTTGCTGGGGAGCTTAGCAGACCTGTACTTCAGAGCTGGAGATAATAAAAACTCTATCCTAAAATTTGAACAAGCACAAATGCTGGATCCTTACCTAATAAAAGGTGAGTAAATCCTGAAAGAAGGTTGGCCTGAAGAGTAACAGCTGCATGCAGTGGGATACTGTATATTGTTTTACCCAGCTGTCAGTTCGGAACTGACATTCAGAAGCTTCATGTCTTGAACCCTTCCTGGTAGTTGCACAGTTTAAAGCAGGTATTTGTGGTTTTGGTTTTGGTGGGGTTTCTTCTTGCTGTGAATGAACTTTCCATTTCTTGAATGCTCTATCAATATGTCTCTTCAGGAATGGATGTTTATGGTTATTTATTGGCACGTGAGGGGCGGCTGGAGGATGTGGAGAACTTGGGCTGCCGGCTCTTCAATATTTCTGACCAGCACGCAGAACCCTGGGTGGTGTCTGGGTGAGTTGTTTTCTTTCCTTTCTCACCTCAGCTTGTGGTTTGCTCAGTGTTGTGGGTTACAGTTGGCACAGTGGATTCAGTTTTTTTGTTCAGAGGGTGCTTTTCTATGCCATCTGTTCCCTTCTTGAAGTTACTTAAATTAGGTATTTGTAAATATCTATCATGGTAAATCTGTTAGAGTTACCACACCTGTGCAATACCAATGATACATTAAACAGCAGTAAGTTTTAATATTTATAATGTTTTTTAAAAAAACTCTGGAAGATTTTAACTTCAAATGCAAGAAGTTCAAAACCTCCGTGCCTATGCACAGGCAGCGCACGTTTACAATCCCTCTCATCTTGCTGTAGGTGTCACAGTTTCTACAGCAAACGATACTCCCGTGCCTTGTACTTGGGAGCCAAGGCCATCCAGCTGAACAGCAACAGTGTGCAGGCCCTGCTGCTGAAGGGAGCTGCCCTGAGGAACATGGGCAGGGTGCAGGAGGCCATCATCCACTTCCGCGAGGCCATCCGCCTGGCGCCGTGCCGCCTGGACTGCTACGAGGGTGAGCCCCGGGCACGCTGCTCTGCTGCAGGCCTGCTGCCACGGGGTGGGCAGCCAAGGGGAGGCAGGGACAGCAGCTCTTTCCTCCTGTTGGTAGGAAATAATTACCTCAAAACCTATGAAGTGGTTGAAGTGGTCGGATGAGGGATGCAATAGAACGCGTGGGTTTTGTAAGAATGGTTTTCTGAAAGAGGTTTGCTTGTTTTTTGTTTTGTTTAATCTGTGTGTAAACAACTTGGGCATTTTGAGCAACTTTTAGTTGATGACATCAACTCTGTGGTTAGGAGCTTTGTTTTGTCATATTTATTTAAATATTTAAATCTTGTTGATCTCAACAGCAACTTCAAGTAGATAGTGGGCGGTGAAGAGTCCGGGTGAAATATTAATATCTCAATGTTGGAATTGGACAAAAATATTAGATTAGGTGCACTTAGGGTTGTTTTTTTTCCATTAATAAAAATCAAATCAATTATCTGTAGAATGGGTATGTTGACATGTATAGAGTCACTTTCTCAATTGCAATTTGTATTTGCTTATTGCAATATCAGCTGTTCAGCATCTGAGTGCTCCTAAGTGCAAGTAATTGTGGAGGGGGTGAGTGCCTGTGGTGCTGACTCAAACCCTGAAACGTTTCCATTTGATTTCACCAGGTCTCATCGAGTGTTACCTGGCATCCAACAGCATCCGTGAAGCCATGGTGATGGCAAATAACGTGTACAAAACTCTGGGAGCAAATGCACAGACACTCACTCTGCTGGCAACAGTCTGTCTGGAAGACCCAGTCACACAGGAGAAAGCAAAAACCTTACTGGACAAAGCACTCACACAAAGACCTGATTACATTAAAGCTGTGGTAAAGAAAGCAGAACTTCTTAGTAAGTTCCTTGTTTTCCCATGTTGGTTTATTTAAAGTTACTCTTGTACATGGAATGGTGTTCTGCAGCCTTGTCCATGTGAAGGATTTGACAGGGATGTTACAGTCCAGGGATTTATCAGTTCTGTCCTGAAGGAAAAATCACAGGAATTAATTGCATCCAGCAACTGATGCTACTCCAGCACTTAAAGCAGTTGCAAACAAAATGTTTTGACTTCAAAGTCGATGTAATTGGGAGTGTAACAGCTATTGCAACAAAAGCTCATTGTTTAGAATTAATCTTGCAAGAAGTGGAGACTGCTGTCCTCCCTGCTGCCAGTTCTGAAGGGACAAACAGCCTTGTGTTGGGAAGACTGCAAACACTTTGACTTGTTATAGATTTGTCTCAACTGTTAACTAAAACTGTAGTTTTGCCTGTGAACAGGTAGGGAGCAGAAATATGAAGATGGGATTGCCCTGCTGAGGAATGCCCTGGCCAACCAGAGCGACTGCGTGCTGCACCGCATCCTGGGCGACTTCCTCGTGGCTGTCAACGAGTACCAGGAAGCCATGGACCAGTACAGCATAGCCCTGAGGTAAGGTAAAGCACACCCTGACACTGCAGGAGATTTATTTGGCACTGAATAAAAAGTTGAGGTTGAAGAGAATCAGAGTATCATTCTCTGTATCATTCTTTGTATCATTCTCCCTTAAAACGAAATCACACAAATGACCCCTTAATGAATTAGTTGGTCTTAAGACTTTGAACTAAGTGCAAAATGTAGGAGCTGTATTAATGCTAAAAATGTGGTTCCATGACTAACAAAAGGATTAAGGCATAGATTTATTTATAGTTATTAATTATTATATAGTCAGATCTGAAGATCCATTCCTTTAAACTAGATGGTGCATCTAAAAATGAGCTATTCAATAAATTTGAATAGTGGGATTCAATTTAACATCATCTAAATGCTATTTTAGGGTATCACCATGTTAAATATTCCCGTGTTTTGATTGCAGCATCTTCAATTTGCCTTGAATCCAGCACATTATGTCCACTGTAGGCTTGTATAGCTTAAATGGGTCAGCTGGTTTTTGCTTGCATGTAAGATACTTAGTCAGAGTCATTTACATTTTCACTGCTTTCATGTTACTTTATAATTAGCATCGTTGGAAGAGGTGACTAAGTTTTCTGGAAGAGTGGGATGTTTAGATAAATGCATTCTTGGGGTTCAAAACTGTTTTATAAAGAGATTTAATACTCAGTGTTACAGTAGCTTGAGGGGAAGTTGCATCATCATCTAAAATAAGCTTCTTGATGGTGTTAAACAGGAAGTGCAGACAACAGGATGAGATTTTCCTATTATTCTTTACACTAAGGTCATAAATAAAGGGAAAAAAGTTTCAGGACAATGCTTTCTTCTTCTTCCTTTCTACAGTTTGGATCCAAACGATCAGAAGTCACTGGAAGGATTGCAGAAAATGGAAAAAGAGGAAAGCCCAACAGATGCCACCCAGGAAGAAGATGTGGATGACATGGAGGGAAGTGGAGAAGAGGGGGACTTGGAAGGCAGTGACAGCGAAGCAGCTCAGTGGGCAGATCAAGAACAGTGGTTTGGGATGCAATAACGGCCTCTCTTGCTGTTGCTTTGGCACTTGAACACACCACTAGGGCCACTCTTCTTAGAAGAACAGAAACTATGATTTTTTTGCAGTAACAAAGGACTTTTTTTTGTTTTTTAATAGACTCTGAAACCATTTAATAGTTCTGTGCATCTCAATACCATGAAGATTCTTGATGCTTCTTATTTATTAAGTGTAAGGGACTAACTGCATCTGAAGTTATTTGCAGCTTTTCATTTTGAAAAATTCCTGCTAAAACTAAAACCATCAGAATCCAAGGTGTGTAATGAGCCTGTCGTTTGTGATGAAAACTCCAAGTTCTGTCCAGGGCTAAGTGTCCTTGGGCAAGTTGTAAATACAGTGCTTGGTACTCCTTTGGGGGAAAGGCCCTACTTGTTTGTACATTACCATTTGAGTCTGGGGGAGTTGCTTGAGTGTGGCTGAAAGCAGCACTTTTCTTTTGCTGTGTTTGTTGAATTCATTTGTCTTTTTCTAGGGCATTACCTGTGCTGTCCAGGAGAAGTTTGGGACAATAGGCAACTTGGACTTACAGGACACTTTTTGTAGCTGTCTGATTTCTCTGTGTACAGATTTGAGCCAGTGGTGGAGAATTAAAATAATTTCTTCAAGCCTTACTAAACCCTGTAATCACTTAAAGTCTGTACATGAGCATTTATTTTAAAATGCAGTTTAGTTTTATTTCAGTATGTTCCTGGAAGGTTTTGCAGCAGTGACTCAAAGCACTTTACATTCTGTATATACAGCACTGACATTTAAAATGCTATAAAAAGAATTCATCCCTCTTCCCTTGCATTCCTGGAGAAATGTTAAATTATGCAAGTACACATATTGTCCTGGTTTTTCCATGTTTCCATGTACTTCCCTGGGTTTGTCAGGTAATTTTTGAATTCCTGTGTTTTCTCCTCACCTTTTGAAGCAAAGTACAAATTCCCAACCTCAGCATTTCAAGGGTGAACTGCTTTGGGTATTCTAGAAACTGTTTCAGTTCTGTGGGCTTGATGTGTGGGAAGAGGAATTACTTATTTTTCTTACAGTTCTGATTTCCTTAGTCTTTACCAAAACATGGAGTTTTTATCTTTATATTGACAATTTAATTCCTTTTGTATTTATTCTGTTGCCACAGGTATGCTGGAGCACACAGACTTTTTAGAAAGCTAAAAACCAGCTTTTAGTATTGGAGGGAAAATGGCTGTTTTATACAAATACATGACATGGAAAAGAAGCTTCTCCCTTCAAGGCAGATAAGGGTGAAATATCCCTTGTGATGTTGTATCAAAAATGCACAAGAAGAACAGGCAGATTATTGTCTGGTTTGGAAATGTTTTGTTATGTCCTGTCTTACAAAGGTGGAGTCCAATAGTTTATCCATTTAAAAAGAAAACAGCTGGTTGTCTGTTCTCTCTGGAAGTTTGTGGGCTGTGTATCTTCCAAAATGAATTGTGGTGATTTGAAGATGATAAGGGAAGAACAGCAAAGCAAAGCTGCCCTGGTGGTTGGATTGGCATAAGCTGCTCCTGCTCTTGCATTAAGCAAATCCACCAAAATGGGAGTATTTCAGGGAGAGCAAATATTTAATTAATGACTTTCTGGCAGATGAGGGGCCTGATCCTGTTCATCTCTTCCCCATTGCTGTGGGATGCAGTGAATGGGTTTCAGCTCATCACATGTCTCATAACAAAATATGCAAGTATATTCAAAGCCTCTCTTTTTTTATAAAAAACTTGGCTTTCTCCTCACACTCAGCATTCATCAGATACATTGTGCAGCTGAGAGCTGGGTAGCTGCATTAGCTTTCTAGTTGAATTTCAAACCTCTGCTCTGGATGGAAATGAAGTTGTGTTATTAAACTAAAGACAGGACACATTTAATTGTGATGAGGAGTGTATGAGGTATGTGATGTGTATTTCAGCCATTTCATTCTAAAGGTTCCTTTAAATAGGTTGTTCACTGCAGGTGGAAACCACTGGCCTTACACATTTCTCTGAAGTATTTACATAGAACAGGAAACTGGAGAACCACAGTTCTAATAAAACCATTCTGTAGTTTGTTTGTAGATAATCTGATAATCTCTGCTTTTAGAACAGGCAGGAAACTAAAACTACTTCAAGATGAGTGTGCTTAGGTGCAGCTTTAGCAAACGAGTGCAGCCACACCTACAAAGACTTTGAGGTGGCTGTCAGGGTAGAGTTGTGTCCTCCCAGCTTTGGTTTGCTGAGAACTTGGTTCCTCACTGAACATGAAGAATTGTCAGATGCTGCAGATGAAGCCTGGTGAGTACCCAATGTGTTGGGGTTGTGTGTAATCTTTGCTAATTGTTGCACTGGAAGTGACTAAGGAATTTTAAGGTGCCATACATGTTGGGATGATATAGAGAGATATCTTTAGCCCTCACTTCAAAATTCTAGAGGGATTCTGCTTGCCTATTAATGAGCCTTCATTAGCACTTTAATTTTAGAATGTGATCTCTGGTTTTACAGAGATCTTGTACTCTCCAGTGCAGTTACAGGCATTCTAGTTCAGGGAATAAAACAATTAGCCCTTAATAAGCAGCTGACCTCATTCCCTCCCTCAATCACATGCTCTGCACCCGAGAAGGAAAGATCACAAAGCCAAGAACTGAAGTTCAGGCTGTGTTAAATCAGTGATGGAAGTGAAACAGTTTGGATGTGAGGCAAGAAATCTGTTGCCATCCAGTTGTACTGTGAAGTGTTGGTGTGTCTGAGGTGCTGGGTAAGGGCAGAGTGCCCCTGTTTGCCTGAAATCCTTGAATTTAAATTATATATTTCATTACTAACTTTTAATTCTTTCCTACTTTATGATAGGAAAGAGAAGCCATGGTGGAAAGGCACAGAGTTTCTTTAACCTGTACACAGACTTGGGAAAGGGCTAAAAGCTGAGTTTACCAGAGGCTAAAAGCAGCACCCATGCATGAAGTGGTTAGAAATTGCCTAAATAATGCATTTACTCCTGTCAGGTGCTGATAACACCTGAAATACTGGCAGTATTTCTAATTCTGATTTCCAGATCTTGGGAATTCTAGAATTGTGAAGCAGAGATAAAGGAGGGACTGAGCACTGCTGGCCAATACAGTTTTCTGTCAAACTGAAGTGCTTCTTTTCTGCTACTGCTGCTTAGAGATTCTTGACTAATGAGGGCTATTTTTGCCCCTTTCAGTAACTGTCTTCCTCATTAGGCCTCTTTGTGTGGTGATTCTTCCCTGCTTGCTTTTCAGGAGCTCAGTGATGTGGAAACTGATCCATCCAGGGCAGAAGCAGGCAGCATTTCTGATTCAGCAAACCTTATTCCTTCATTTAGATCTCAGTGGTAAGAAAGTCTCAAAGGCTGTGGCTGCCATGGTCATTTGAAGTTACACAAACATATCACAACCAAATATATTTAAAAAAACAGTTCTGCAGTTTCCATGGGTCTTCAGTTTAGTGACCTTAGGAAGGCTTAAACTCAGTATAAAGCCATGATTTCAAACTAAATAGCCTTAGTGGTTAAAATGTCCTTTGGAAGCTGGCCAAGAGGAGGCAGGGACATATATAAGACTGGGTGTTTGGGGGAAAAAGATAATAAAATATATTTATTTTGGTGCAAGCAACTCAGGGAAAAAAAATCACCTGGGGAACTTCAGTGTAATAATTCATATATTTGGCTGGTCCATGGCTATCACTTGATGGAACAACAAAATGGAAAGAATAATCTGTGGTTTCTCTCACTGGCCTGAGCCTGGCTGAGGGCTTTGCAAAGTCAGGGGCTCTGGGCTGTTGGGTGTGGAATGTGACTGTGAAGGCTCTGCTGCTGGGGGTCCCTGAGGGATGTTTGCTCTGTACAAGCCTCCCTGTCAAAAGCTTCCAGAGGGGCCAAGGACTTTGTGAGTTTGGAGATCAGATCCCTTTTCCTCCCTTATCATTCCCTCAAAACACTGATGTGGCAAACACAGTGATGGTTTGGGGCTCTTAACAAGAGCAGTGCAGTTCCTGACTTGGGAGTTTGTGCAGTTTGGTTTGATGAGTTGAAGCTGCTAACTTGGCTTCATCCTCTTGGCATACTAAAGTTTTCCAGGGAACTGAAGTGTGATGACATCAGCAGGGCAGGAACAGCAATCTGGGGATACTTTTTAGGCTGCTCTGTGTGAGCTGCTGCCCACGTGGCTCCTGGGATAAATGTTTGTCTGGGGGGAAGTCAGTGAAGCTGGGATCTGTGACCAAGGGGCTGCTGTGCCTTGTAAAAGTTGCTGGGTTCTGGTGGGCCAGTGGGAGAGTGGGAGGCTGGTGTAACTTCAGTTTCTGTTTTTCCTGCTGAAGTCCATAGTGAAAGTGTGATATTCATATGGATTGAATTGTCTGTCAGTCTGGAATGCCGGTGTCCATGTAACAGGGAAATTTTGGCATTACTCTGAAAAAAAAAGGCTAATTCTTGTATTAGCCCAAGTTCCCCCTTGCCAGGGTGGCTCCTGGATTCTGGCTGTGCCAAGAGGAGGAACAGATGACAGTGACAGGCTGACACCTTTCTTCAGCTCCCCAGGACAGTTAATAGGTGGGAAAGGAGGAGGTGGCTCTCGTTAACCTTTTGGTGTCGCTTCTGCAGAGGATAATGTCACACTGAAACTCAGCCAGGCTGATAAGGCTGCAGGTCAAGTGTGTGCCCCTTACTGAAATATTTGGTTCTGAGAAGTTTTAAGGACCTTCCACCCAGTTCACTGGAAGTATTTGAGTGTTTGGAAAAGGGATTTAACCCTTCCTGGGCTGGGCTTTGATTTCTGCACTGTTCCTGCCACTGCTCTTGCCTGGAAAGGGTGAGGGAACAGAGGGGTTTGATCTCCTTTTGTGCTGTGATTTACCATCCATGCTGTAAATGCAGAGGCTTTGCAGGGTGGGAGGAAGAACATCCATCCTCTGGCCTTAAAGAGGTGGAGAGAGGTTTGCAGCTGGTACAGGGATTCCTTGGCTAGGACACCAAGGTGCTGGGGCACAAAGGAGCTGAAGAGCTTCTTGTTGGCAAGGCAGCCTCAAGTCAGCTGATTTATGGACAGTGAAATTGTTCTTCCAGGGAGGGAAAGGAGACTCATTGATGAGTTATGGGGTGGTGGGAGCTTTCCTGCCCCAGGTTTGCCCTCTGCAGGCAAGGCCTGTACCCAGACTGAGGTCTGTGTTTGTACTTCAGGCACAGGGAAGGACAGTGACAAGAGGAACTTCTTTCAAGTCACAACTTCTGTCGGGTGAGTGACACATGAAGGGCAGCTCACACTGTGTGCTGAACACTGCCTTCCTTGGGCTCCTGAACCTACAGGTGTAAAACCAGCCTGAAGGGCCTTTCCTTTGCTGGGCCTGAGGAGCCAGACTGCAACATTTTGCCTCTTAATGTCAGTGATGTCAGCAAAATCCCATGACTGGCTTATGTGCAAGTTGGCACTGCCCCAAAAGCTCCAACTGAAATGGAAGTGTTCAGGTGCTCCCATCACTGCATGTTCCCTGCCAGTCACTGCAGGAGTGGGAAGGGGATCACCCTTATAGACTCAGTTATAAGGGAACAACACTTAGAGGTTCACTTCCCCCTGTCTCTAATAAAACAAAGGACAGGGACTTGCCCTGCTTAGGTAAATCCCCAGAGCCTGCTAAATTGATGTCCAAATTCTCTGCACTTACACGTGGGTAAAATGTTGGGATGAAATATTTTAGAAGACCTCTTCAGGTGCTCAGAGCTTCCCTCATTTCTCACCCACCCTCCTGGGGGTGGATGTGGGCTCTAATCACCCACAAATTCACCTCGAGGTAAAAATAGGGATATTTCCTGCCCTCTGTATTTAGAGTTTGATGTAATATATCCATAATGCCTCATAACTTGAGCTATGGGGAGCGATTTCTTCGCTCTGTGCTGTCAGTGGGCTCATCCACGTGATGCTTTAGAGCTGGGGGTTTGCAGGGAGAGGAGGAGGAGGAGGAGGGGAAGATGAAGCTGTTTATTTCAGCATCTCTTACCACATACTCTGGCACTGAGCACCCTGGCAACCCACTGAGCATCACGTTCTCCTCACATGGCTGTACTCCAGCTGGGGGACTCATTCTGCCTCAAACTTGCAGATCATAATTTAAAGCAACGTTTAAAAAGAAGGTGTGAGTTGGTGTCAGTTTGCTCAGCAGCGAGGCGCTGTCTGAACGTGGAGATGCTGGAACCACCAGAGGAATGCACCTCTCTGTGACAGCAGCACGAGCTGGTTGCTGAATAATGACTTCTTATCACTGCTGAGCTTTACATTTGGCACCAGCGGTGGGGACAAGAATTTCCACGGGCACAAAAAAGGGGCAGGAGAGCGGCCGGGCGGGAGCAAGTTCCACACCGTTGAACTTGGTACAACAGGTGATGGTGAGCTCTGAGAAATGCTCAGTTTCCCTTGGGGGCTTTGTGATGTGCTCCCCCCACCTCTCTGGCCACAAACGCCCGCAGTGCTCAGCTCCGGGTCCGTGTGAGGCCGAGGGAGCCGCGGGCTGTGCTGGCAGCGCTCACTGAGCGCCGAGCCGCGGGCAGAGCTGCAGCCGAGATAACGGAGCCGGGGCTGGGCTCCGACAGCCGCGGGCCAGCAGCAGGGCTCAGCCTGCTCGGCGCAGCACTACCATAGTAGGAAGCGGCCACCAGCAGCTCAGCCCGAGGCACTAACGCACCCTCCACCGTCCTATGGAGCTGCTGGCCCATGGAATTCGACCCTTTGTATTTTTAAACCTCGCACTGCTGCGTTTGAAGGGTCTCACATGTGTCACCTCATTTGGATAACGCCGCTATCAGGGGCTGCAGGGTAAGAAGCATTACGTCGAATGTAAAACACATTCCTAAGTTGCCTCTTATTCCAAACAAAACGTAGAGTTTGGGCTTTGGAGCAGAGCATTACTGGACACTTGGAAAATCCAGCTTTTACCCTGGGAGTGCTTTAGCTGGCCCAGCAGCAGCCTCGTGAGCTCGTGGCAGAAGAGCCCGTGGTGTGGGGAAGGGAGTGAGCCCAAATTGCCAAGCACTCCCAGCAGGATGCTCGTGGGGTGGTTTGCAGCAAACACATTTGGCTCATCTTCCTTTTGCCTGCAGAAGGGGAAAGAGACCAGGAGCTACTTTAGGCTGGGGCAATTTAGAAAATAGAAAGGACAAAAAAAATAAAGATGTAGTTGGGAAAGAATTGTTTATTTTACGTTTCTCAGAGGGATTTTACAAACAATGGAGCATTTTAAAAAAACTGAGTGATCAAAGTACTTGACAGTGTCCCTTAAACACACACACAAGCCCCTGGACAGAGGAAATCACACCAGCGAGGAGGTCAATACTGCTGAGGAGCAGCTGCATCTGCATAGTTCTAGGAGGAAAGATTGCAATGGTGTTGGTGCTAAAAAGTGTCATCCTGGCATTAAAACAAGAGCGCGCCGCAGGACCTACACAGGGACCTGCAGGAAACAAAGTGCATCAAATAACACGCCGAGTATGTATTGTAGAATAAATTTATTTACCTGATACAAATGAAACTAGGTGTGATGCTCCTTACTGTCAGCATGTCAATAGACAATTGATCTCATTTACAACTTCTAAAGGTCACACATGCAGCTGTGGGAACTGGCTACGTCGTTGTTGCTTTTGAGATAAATGCATCACGATATTTTGTATTGCACCAACATCTGTCTTACTGCCTTAGATTTAAATAAGTTACATTACAGTGCAAAAGAGGTTGATTTGCACAGATGATAAAAAAATCCAACGTTATGAAGTGGAGGCTTACGGTTTAACATTCATCTGTAATCGTTTCCATGGATTTATAAATAGGAGAGCATTGTACAGAAGCTGTTGGAGTAGGATGTTCAGATGATACAATACAGAGAGAGATCCATCTACAACCCAAGGCATGCATTACCTGATATTGTACATTGTATAAACTGACATTTTACATACAGGAATATGGGAAATTGGCTGACAGCTCCGCAATTCTCGTTCAAGGATAACCCAACTCTTCTCCATGCAGCACAGAAACCCAACTTCTCTGGAGAGAGTTCCGACTCGTAAGCTATATTGCACGTTTGTACATCTGTATCATGAAGTCCTAATGGTACCACACATTTCTTCCACAGAGAACACAATGAGTTTTGTTTTTAGGGAAAGCAAAGAATCTTTACACGATACATGCAGAAGTTTTGGTAGATGTGTTGCTAAAAACACATGCACGCAACAAAACAACCTTACATTTCTGCAAAATTGTTTAGGAAGCGATTACTCCAGTATTGCTGAAAAGGAAAGAAAGAAAAGGCATCAGTTAATGAAAGGATGAATGCTAAGTACCATTATACAAGCAAGACTAAGATCAACAGTGACAGAAGAAAGAATGTTAAGTTTGGTAACTGGCTGCTCTGTCATTGAAGGGACACTCTCAGGTTACTTTGTTCTTGAAGCTCAGAACCCTCTGATCAAGGCTCAGCTCCCTCGATTATCAGCAGAGCCAGCACTTGCTACCCAAGACTGCAGTGAAAAAACAATTAAGACACGTTTAATTAGCTTTTGCCTTTCTCTGCCTGACCAGTGGCAACAGACAATTCTCACTTCTTTGGAATTTTAACTTTCAAGTTCCATACTACACACTTGTTTTTTGAATCGAGGCGTTATGGCAACGTTTGGCCCCAAAGTGACCTAACAATGTCCCTTTTCCAAGTTAGGCAGCTTGTTCTGGGAAGCAGTAGGAAAGCTTTGAAGAAGTCATTAAACTACACAGATTAATGTGTAGGCAGAGGGTAGAGTACAACATCCTAAAGCTCCTGCTGTACTCCACCCCTACACCACAGCGTAAGCTCAGCCTTGTGTCTGGAGAGACTGCTCTGAGTCCCTGCAACTCCATGGAAGCTCTTCCAAACACTGCTTCAACACTAAAATTTGGGCTCTCCTGCTAAGATTTGAAAATGCATATTAATGCAATTAAGGATGTAATTAGCAGAGATTAGGGAAACAGTTAATGGTTAGAAGTGCAAAAAAGTAAACAAGACAGGTGCAAGAGACAGACGACTCTGTATCAGTTTTACCTCCCTTCATCTCAGCAAATGCAACCACCTTGGGGCTGTTTACCATGACCTCTGGGCTCGAGCTGTGTTCTGGGGCCGGCACTGCTGTACTGCATTCTATCAGCAGATTCAAAGCTCAGTTTCGTACCAGGAACCTCCCCAACAGCCTCTCTAGGAGCACAAGCCCTGGAGCACTTGGACAGACTGGGAGCTGGTTTTCTGCAGCCTCTTTCGTACTCATTTCTTTGCAATAATGTTTTGGGAAACCAAGTATGAACTATTTTTATTGCTTGGATGCCAGCAAGAAGGAGCAGCTCGTTGTGTAGCTCGGCACTTTGGATCGCTCACATGTGAAAGCAGAGAGAGCCCAAGGCACTGCAAAGACAAAAGCTCCTGTCTAAAAATTCAATGCATGACTGCAGCTGCCTGAGCATCCTCCTTGCTACAGAACATGGGATTCAGGAGGAGCTGCTCTCCTTCCAAACCCCTCTGGGTTCCCAGCACAAGCCAATATCCTTCCTGGTGTTCCCAGCATAAGGCAGCATCAATCACAGGATTGATCCTGGTCTTACACACCCCTCTCACACTAGAGAATAAGCACTGATGTGTGAGGGCACCAAGGAATCCAGAAAACAGCAAGAGATGGAAAAGCTGGGTGAGATGGGAGCAAAGAGAAACAAACAAAAAAATGAAGTTATTTTCTAAAAATGGAGTGGGAGATCGAGCCTGGGGAACTCTGAGTTGTGCTTGAGTAAGTGCTGCTGTTGTACATTCTCTGGGCTAACGTGGTTCAATAGGAGTGACCAACTTCAACCCCAGTGCACTGGGAAGGTTGGAGAGGAAATATCTGGGACCAAAGAAATTAAATGAGAGTTTTGGCTTTGAGATGTTGGCAGATAAGCCTGTCCTAAACAGTCCTCCCTTCCTGACCTCTCCAGCTGAAAGGACTGAGGCTGAAGGATGACAGGATCTATACAACTAAGGATAAACATTTGAGTTCACACATTTCCTGCAGCAACGACAAACCTTGCACTGCTGTTCTGTATTTTCTGTAACAAAAAAAGCCATCAGCTGCCTTATGCTCCTCCTGCAGCCTCCCCCAGCCTGCTCAGCTGCCAGGGCTGAAGCCCAGAGCCAGCACTCCAGCTCCAGGATCACAAGGATGTGATTCCAGGGCAGGATGCTTCATGGTAGATCTGAACATTTGGCCCATCCAGACCCAGAGAAGGCTGGATGTTGCAACACTTGGAAAACAGAAGTCCTGAAAGCACAGCACAACTGCCATCAAACCTGAGATCTGCAACTGCTGATCTTGGAGAACCCTATTGCTCCACTTCTGCAGGAAAACTTAGGCAAGACAGAGAAATATAAGAAGAACAGAGCAGATGAAGATTGCTTGGGCTCTTTAGGAGGACCTTATAAAACCTGACTGCTCCTGCAAGCTCAGGAGCTCACAGGGATGGATCCCACTCTATTTACCCACCACTCATTCAGCTTTCAAGGCAAACTCAAGGAACACAAGGCCCTACCCAAGTGCCTCTGAGGCAGCAGCACGAGCAAGCTCTGAGATTTCTATGGAAATCCATGACAGGCAGCAAGATTCAACTTCAACACTGACAGATCCAACAGAGAAGGTGTTGAAGACTGAATTCTACTTATTGACAGTCATTTTCCCCTTCAGCTTCTTAAGAGGGGGGAAAAAGGGGTGTATAGCAGGATTATTTGGCATAAAAGGAACAGGATTGTACAAGAAGCAGAATTATTCATGGTGGCAGTCAGACACGTGACTTTTGCAAGGCCACCAACCACCATGGTGCTCTGAGGTTCAACAGAACCTGTGTTCAAGGATTCAGTGACATTCCTGCCCTGGAAATGTCTGTCAACAGCAGTGGGAGCACACAGAACTAAGCTGCTAATTTGTTTCAAACAAATAACATACTGGTACATATTTTGATCTCAAGAAATCCTACATCACAGGAACAAGAAACAGGGACAAGTCTCATGCTGCTCATTTGTTATTGATACAGCAAATGGCCAGTGCAGGCCAGTGGTTTTGTGGAATGCAAAACCTTAGTTTGGCTCTTCCACACTAAAAAAGGGCATTCAAGGGGATTTGAATGCTCACAGTTTGGCAACACACCTACTACATCATCAGCTCAGCTCCCCTGAGCCACTGCAGCATCAACTCAAACAAGTCAAAGTCTCTATAAACAGAGTATCACAATGCACTGGAATTTCTGATGGAGCCTCTGTGTTCTGAGGGAGCATCTCTACTTGAGAGCTTAAACCTGCAGAATTATGTGTGCTCGCTGGATTCCAGCTGGCACCAACAGAACACAGCCTGGAACTGTCCTTCCCCTCTAAGGGGGATCACAAAGCTCTTTGAATTTGGTTACTAAAGCAGACTGAGCCAGCACAAGATAACACAGCACCTGCTGCTCTACAGACACACTGACCTCAGGGCAAGTTTCAAAGACTGCCCTGTTAAGCTGAGACTGTTCTTTTGCCTTCTGAGATGCAAGTAACAAATAATGAGCTGTTTTTGCCAGGAGCAGCACCTGCCCTTCGAGCACTGCAGGTACCAGGGACAGGGGAAGGGTGCTCAGCTCTGAGGGGCAGCCCCTGTTCCAGAGCAGGGAAAAGCTTTGGAGTAAACCAGCACCTGACCACGAGTACCAGAGAGTTTTGGACACTAAACATTCATGTTAACAGCTGTCAGGGTCTTAAGTTACAGATTTGTCTGATTTTATCTCAAACTTAAGACCAAAAGCTGTAAGACCTTGGGGCACTAAGGCTCCCGGGTGCTATAAAACAAGACCCTAAAATACACTAAACCAAAAGCAAGTGCTTTGCCTTTGGAATCAGTAATTTGAGCTTCAGACCACAAAACAAGAGTCTAAAGTGGTGATAATAATGTAGCACAGCAGAGTTTGACAAAACACAGCATGGGAATGAAGGAAATTACTATTTATTCTTCAACATGTATACAGCATATGCTATTTTACAGCAAGTCACCACTGGCAGGGTGAAATGGAAGAAAAATACTCACTTTAGTCGATGAAAGTTGGAAGGCATTGGAGAAAAACACCACAGTTAGGACTGTTAATGACTTACACATTGTTGATACAGGACTGAATTTGAAAACATGCTTTAACATTTACCGTAATAATGAAGGTGGTTAGTGCCACATTAAAATAAAAATAGTTCTATACAATATGTTCAATTTGGTCATGTGCTATTTACAGATTTTACAAAAAACACACACGAGCTTGTTACTTCAAGTCAGGCTAACAACAGGCCAGCAGAGTAACTCCATGTATACAACTGAGCATTAGTGCCCTAAGTGTAGGAAATCCAATTTCTAGCTATGCAGTGCAAGTTATTTTTTCAGGACTCATTGCAAAATTTTGATCTTAAAGGGGGGAAAACAAAAAAAGAAAGGCTCTGACATGTGTAAATAAGATATTAAACCCCAACTTAAACCCTCTTTTGAATTAAAACACATTGTGTGTGTTAAAAAGGCTTTAGATTTCAGGAGACAGAAGTAGCCCTCCCTATCCCTGCATAATGGGCAACACTGGCAAAATAAGGTCCGTTACAATAAAATACAATAGACAAATAAATAATCTTTAAAAAAAACAACCCTATGTGTGTTGAGAGTATGGAAGAAGCCCAGCAGGCTGCACCTGGAATGATATTTTCTGCACGAGCGAGATCAGGCATACCTCATACAGAAAGTGGTGTAAACAAGGACAGTCAAGAACCGAGAGTGAGGGAAGAGGGGACCGAGAAGGAATCCTGACCCAGGGAGCAGGACTCTCTACCCAGTGCAGAAAGTTCTGCTCGTCAACAAAACCTGACTTTATGACAAATTAAGTTTGGATGATCATGCAGAAGACAAACAGTTACATGCTTTTTTAGTTTTAGACAACACACATTCATTCCCTAAAATCTGCTGCCAATTTAGTTTGATAGTGTCCGCTGGCTCAAAAAAAAATTTACTTTTTTTTTTTTACATGATGAATAGACTATTGAACAGAACACTGTACATGCTTTTCATCTACAAAAAAATATTTGCATAAAATAGTGTTAGTTCTCTGTACATGTCAATGGACACTTTAACTGTGTATAAAAGAGGAATATATTGCCCCCACTGAAGTCAGAAAAAGCAAAAAACCAAAATCTAGATTATGAAACCTCCATCACCGGCAAATATGTTCATGTGAAAATTCAGCAGAAATAGACAGTTGCTCTAAACAATAAAAAAATTAAGTTAAACTTTTTTTTTTTTTCCTTTGAATGTAAAACTCATCACCATGTCAGTCAAGACCAGAACATATCACTAAAGTTAGTGTCTGTGCTGTAAAGCCAGATAACCAGGGGCATAGTAATGAACACAAAGGGCCAGGAAACTCCTTCGGTGCATGCTGACAGGGCACAGGGTTTGCTGGCAGGCCGCACACTATCATCTTTACCAGGTTCCAGGTAGTTACGGGCCACATATTTCAGTGTTTCATCCAGCAGAATGACTGGGAGGGAGATTTTCAATACCATCAGCCACTGTGTCACGTTCAGAGGTGTGATCTGGAAGATAATCTGAAAGAAAAGCCCAAGGTTACCAAGCTCCCCCTGCAGCCTGGCCTCCAGCCCCACACGAGGTTTTGCTCTGTCTGCAGGTTCGGGGATGGGGGAAAGGCAGGAGCACTTACAGGCAGTGGTTCCACATAAAGGATAAGGAAGTGGAGGGACATGGACAAGCAAATGGCCCCCACCAGCCAGATGTTCTCCCACGGGGGCATCCTCATCAGGGACTGGTTTTCTGACAGGCTGCAAGGGAAACACAGCTCGTGTGTGACTGTAACACCAACAGGAAACTCTGAACCACAACACTGCCCCAACAGCAAAGCAGCCTGGCAAGGCACAGGCAGGAAACATCCCAGGAGATGGTTTCTGTGTATGCTGCAACTTCAAACTAGCCTGGAAGTCATCTCAGCAAAGCAGTCACCATCAGCCTCACGTTTATTCTTGAAAGTCTTGTGTGTTCTGCTGGTTCCTGATCTGGCCTACACTTTTCACTACAGCTCCAAAATCCTCCCCAAGGAAGGATGGGCATGGCAGCCTAAGAGAGAATCCCCGAGTCTACCAGGGTCCCAAGTGCACCCTCTTCTTCTGAAGTTCACTTGAAGACTGACAAAGGGTCAAGAACTTGCACTTCCTTAATGCTGGCTCTCGATTCCATCTGCATTTAGGCTACACTGGAGAAGAGGCTGAGATCCAGAGCATCAGATGTAGAGCAGTATCTTTTTATGTAGGACTACCCCAGTACACTTGTATTTCAAGTTTATTTGTTTTTAAATTAACTGACCTCTAAGCTATTTGAAGAAAAATACCCTTGACATTGTGCTATTTAGTGGTTTCCATTTATAATCTAATATTAATTGGCTAAACCCACACTCCCTTAGGGCAGGAAAAACTATTTTCCATATCTTCAGCACTCTTATTTTAGTTCTCCTTGATATCACTTTATACCAACATAGGAGGGATAATCTGATTGATTAAGCTTAGATTAAAAATAATGGAAAATATTTCAGTTGCTTGTGCTCAGTAAAATACCAGAGTGAATTGGCAGACTTAAAAATACACTTTATGATAAGAGATCTCAAATGTTATCTAAGAGTCACTGTTTGCACTACCAGGACTCGGAAGGGAAATGTGACTCACTCTTCATTAGCTGAGCTGTCCAGCAAGGATCAAATAGCACAAAAAGGAGGATTTTGGATAAGCTGTGCAGAGCTTGGCTTTCCTGTCTGAACATACAAACCTGTTGAGAGCATTGCACATCTCTATGGTGACAAGCACAGAGAGAGCCATTGTCATCGGATACGGAGACTCAAACACCACGCAGTCCACCCCAAAGAAGTCTGGATTGTCCTCTTTGCACTGCAGAAAATGGCTCTGGAACAGAACAGTGTCAACTCACTCCCACAGCTTGTTAACTTTTAAAATGTAAAACAGGTAACTAGGAAAAAAGCAGTGAGTATTATGAAAAGAAAAGCTTCTACTGCAACTCCTAAAAACAGTGCTTCTAAACTTTTGCCAGCTTTGGGAAAATCCCCTTTAGGCTTTTACTTACAAGACAACAATTAGTCCTTCAAATTGTTAGAAGCTCAGGTATCCCACCTCTGAGCTTTACTATCAAGACTAATTAATCACAATCAGGTTTTACAGTAACAAGCCTGAAAATGTTTCATTACATAAATTCCTGTAACCTACCGGGTTTGTACATTCATTTCAAGTATGAAAGCAGCAGGAACCTCCCCTCTCCCCCCAAAGATATTAAACTGAGCAAATACCAGCTGGTAAAAGGAAACTCTTGGACCACCATCAGCAGCAATAAACCACCAAGCAGCAGCACCCACTGTGGCAGCACCAACGTAACCTGAAAGCAAACAAAGCCATTTTCTCAGCGTCGTGAACTGTACACAAGACAAGACCACACTTGAAATTCGGCCTCAAGACTTGCAGTACTGAAAATAAAAGGTTGTAATTCATATCTTAGCTTATTTAAGGAAAAAAAAAAAGCCATGAGTACTTACATCCAATAGCCAGGTAACGGAAGAAGAGCCACCCACTGATGAGGGGCTCCTTGGGGTTGCGCGGTGGCTTATTCATGATGTCGAGGTCAGGAGGGTTAAAGCCCAGGGCAGTGGCAGGGAGACCATCAGTCACCAGGTTTACCCACAGCAGCTGAACAGGAATTAGAGCTTCAGGAAAACCCAGGGCAGCAGTCAAGAAGATACTACAAAGAAACCCACCAGTTAAAGCTTATTCTTGTGCATGTCAGCAACGTTTAAAGCCTAAGCCTGTGGCGTCACTTCTGTTCTCTCGTGCAGAGTTACCCACTGAAGATCACAAGCTGAATATTCACAATCAAAAAACTAAAAACATATCCAAGAGCAACTCTAACCACTGGCATGTAAGCTTTGAAGCATTGTTTTCTGGTAACTTCAAAAATTGAAGAGTTTTCATGTTAGGGTTGTTTTTTCCCCTCTACTTGTCTGTATAGGTAAATATATATATATACACATACACACACACATATGAATAAAGGCTTGCAAAGCACTTTCTAAAAGACACATTTTAGCTCAAATGACTGAGCTTCATTTCCCTGGATGACTTCTAGTCCCTGCAGAAGTTAAATGAGCCTGTAGCTTTCAGGGCTCCAAGCTTGTGTGAATAAATAGAACAGAAGCAGGGGCTGCAGCAAGAGCCGTACGAAGGACAGCTTTAAAGCTGACAAGAAACAAGGCAGGACAATTGCTGTGTTTTATCCCACTCTGGGAGAAAGTCTGCTTTGATGTAAGGACTGTGAGGAGATCAATATTTACATTCTGTCACCAGAAATGCTTTCTGTGGTGCTGGGTCACCACTGCTCCTTACAGAGTAGCACAAGACACGTTCCTGTAACTTGAGGTTTAAACAAACATCCAAGCTCCGCCTGTGACTATGTTATCTGAAATTGCAGATCTTGTACTGTTTGATTTAGGTTTTGGTTCTCCTTCTCTAGAGAATTATTCCAATCCTAAAAATAACTGGAAAGCATTAGCTACTGAGCTAGAATATTCTATGTAACACAATGTGCAACTTTTGTGGCAAGATACAATTCTGCACTAAAGACCAGGCAGAAAAATGGTCTTTCCACAGTTATCCATTACCTGGAGAACCTGCTCTTCTGGTTTTAGTCAGAAACACTGGAAGGAAGTAACTAACAGAAGACTGCATCCTCACTAGTCTAGTTCAAAGAAAAAATAACTTCAAACCTACCAAACAACTTCCCCAACATTGGAGGAGATCAGGTATCGGATGAACTGTTTCATGTTGTTATAAATGGCACGTCCCTCTTCCACAGCAGCCACAATTGTGGAGAAATTGTCATCTGCTAAAACCATTTCAGAAGCAGTTTTGGCCACTGCAGTACCAGAACCCATGGCAATTCCAATTTCTGCTTTCTTCAGTGCAGGGGCATCGTTGACACCATCACCTGTCTAAAATGAGAATTTAGAGTTGGAAATGAATCAATAAATAAGGTGGGCATTAACATACAGGTCCAGAAAGGAATTTTGCACTGGGTGTGGTTTTGGATCCTTAAAACTCCCTAAGTGCAGAACCATTCTGAGGCTTTGAGTGCAGGAAAACACGGAAGGAAGTGTTTTCCAGAACGGAGAATTACTCTGAAAAGGCCTAATTAGGGTTTCAACAGCACTTGCCTTTCAGGCAACAGTTCCACGACTTACCATGGCTGTGATCTCATCGAAAGACTGAAGAAACTCCACAATTTTGGACTTGTGGGAAGGCTCTACCCGGGCAAAGCAGCGGGCATGGTGACAGGCATCTCTCTGGGCAGCCAGGGAGAGCTCATCGAACTCCCGGCCCGTGAAGGCCTTGGTGGAAACGTCTTCGTCCTCCACGAAGATGCCGATGCGGCGGCAGATGGCCACGGCCGTGCCCTTGTTGTCTCCAGTGATCATAATGACTCTGATGCCAGCCTGCCTGCACAGCTTTATGGATGAAGCCACTTCAATCCTGGGGGGATCCAGCATGCCCACACAGCCCACGAAGGTCAGGTTGGTCTGAAAGGAGATACACCAAGTTTTAGCGCAAATCCTGCAGATTTCTCAGCTGGCGGCAGTGAAATGATCTTTTACTCTGTATACTACATCTCTGTAGGGACTCTGTAGGGTTTACTCCTCGTCCTACCTTATCAAATTTTGCTTCAAATGCACTAATTTTATTAGTTAAAATGTGATCTATTTGACAGCCTTGCAAATTCAAGCTGCAAGCATTGAGTCTTTCATTTTTGTTATCAGTGCCAGGAGCAGAGAGAGCACAAGCCAAAGACTCTCATGCAGCTGTTATTTTCCTCCCTCTAAACACCACATACAGATTTCATTGGAAGAGATGATAATCATGGACTGAGCCCTTGCAGCTGACAGCACAGAGGCAGGGAGGTGAACTTGACTCTGAGAGCAGGTATGTGCCATCACAAAATCCCCAAAAATGTCTTGCAGTTGAGCAATGCCAAACAGAAAACCATTACAGCTGAAACCACAACACAACTTTGGACTGTTTTTCAGACTCAGTCTCTGGGAACAGTTGAGGGAGGTGTGACCCTGAGTATATAACTGAAATAATACAATTTGCAGGTACAGTTCAACTGATTTCTTCTTGTGCTTTTAGCCAAACAGCAGTAGCCTGTCTACCTGCCATCAACAGTTTCTTCTAAAACACAAAGTCTCTTCTCAGACTGAGCATTCCCATCACAAATGTGGGGAATTGTATCTGACATAAAAAATACCCAGAAAGAGAAAATTCTCAAGACATAGCTTCCTCGAGGAATAATCAAACATAAGGAGCCACCATTTTCCAGTTTTGGAGAGGGAGAAATGTTACTAATCTTACCTCATAGTTAATGAAATTTGAGGAGTCCTCCAGATTCATTTCCTCTTTTTTGGGAGGATTGTCATGGGTTGCCAGAGCCAAGCAACGCAGTGTGTCTCTGCCAGTTCCCCATTCCCTAATCACAGACATTATTTTCTGCTTAATTCCTGGGGTTAAGGGTATTTTAGCATTTCCAACACGGACATGTGTACATCTGTCAATCACACCTTCAGGAGCACCCTGCAGAGGCAAAAAGTAATTTAGCTTAATAGCTTAATAAATCCCTTTCCATTACAACATTTGCTTAAAAGTACCAAGTCCTTCCTCCCTCTTCAAGCTCCAGTTGTGCCATAATTTTGAAGTTTTGAGCTACTTTGCAGCCATTCCATGAGCACACTCTCTCTCCAGTGAGGGACTGACCTTAACAAACATCTTGCTCATGGACGTGCGGCTCGGTTTGTTCGGAGTGCAATAGACAGACATCGACTTCCTGTCTCTGGAGAATTCCAGAGTGAATTCTTTCTTCATGAGTTGTTTTATCACCTTATTAAAAAAAAAAAAACAACCCCAAAACATTATAAAAATGCATTTAGATGATAGATACTAGAGAGCTCTCTCCCCAGACAATTCCAGAAGAAGGGTGCTCACCGAGTTGCAGGCGTTGGCGCGTTCGATTCTAGAAAGGCCTTTCAGGTCCGTGTCAAACACGTTCATTTTCTCAACCAGACACGTCAGTGCTGTCTCTGTGGCCTCACCAACCTTCTCATAAACTCCCTTAGCCTTGAGTTAACACAAAGCAAACAAAAACACAGGAATTTAAACCTCACCTGGAACGTACCAGAGACAAAAGTTTTACAACAGGGGAAAAAAAAAAAAAACAACCAAAATTGAACAAGATTTAATGTGGCTTATGAAAGAAGTAAAACTATTTTTAAAGAGAGGTTTTGAGGAGTATGATTTGCAGGAATTTGAAGCCTTTACCCTCAAGAGCAGCAGAGGGAGATGTCAGTATTTTATCATAAACACTTAAGACATTTTGAGACATGGCAGCAACCATAAGGCAGCAAGGCAAAGCAAGAAAGCAGCACCAGCAGATCTCCAAATTACAGATTACACTTGCTGCTGGATTTAGTTCTCAGTGTTCAACAAACAAGTAATTCTCAGAATTAATACTTCAGAGGGCCTCTCCCCCCTTGACTAGAAGGGGATTTACCACTGAAAGGCATCACACAGACAAATGAGAACATTTATCCTCGTTCCCACACTCTCCTCTGTTCCAGGACATGAACTTACTTCATTGTAATCCAAAGAAGAATCATTGCAGAGTGCACAGATCGTTGCAAGTTCCACAAGACCATCATACTGGCTACATTTAATGAGTTTGTCATCTTTATGCCTTTCCAGAGGAAGAAAAGGGGGAGATTGACGTTAGTTATTTAGTATCAGCATCTCATCTTTTCTCTTCTTCATTCCCTTTGCTGCATTTCCATTTAGTACAATGCTCATTAGTTATGGACTTGGAACTACAGAAGTTGTTGAGAAGAGCAGGATTGCTAAAGGGGAGTGCTGAAGTTTGGATCAGAGTTATGAATGGAATGACAAGAGCATCAATGACATCACTCCCTGAGTGACAAAACCTCATTTCCTCCAGTGCCAGTCACAGCAGTGTGGAGAAGGGCTCAGTGCTGAGGCACAGGAAAGCACAGTTTGAGCATGTGCAGGGCTTGGATGGGAGATCCAAGCAGGAGAGGGAGATTCTTGGATACCTTAGGAGGTTAGATCCCTTCCTGCTGCATATTCTGCAGCTTTACTGCAATGCACGATGTGCATACACTGGGCAGCTACAAAAGGAGATTTCACCTCTTTAATTTCTTTAAAAAAGAAAAAAAATCAATCTGTATGTGAGCCTCCTAAAGCCATGAAAAGTGAAGTCATTTCACAAGGCTAATTCCACTGGAAAAGAAAGACTCTTTTCTAGTAGTGATAGACACTTAATGATCAATATCTCAAGTCTTCAGAGAGAGGGAAGGTACATTTTCCCAAAGCAAAGCATCATTTTGACATCACAAATAAGAAGCAACTTTGCTTTCACATTTGGAAACAGTGAATCAATTCCTTTTCTGGAACATTCCCATACTTCTACAGCAAGCATAAAAGAACCCAGACAGTGCTCAATATTGTTATTGTCCCTTTAGCAAAATTAGCAAGACAGAGCTAATATATAACATCTTTTACTAAAACTCTCAAGGAGAGAAAAAAAAAGTCTGATGGTGGAAAGATGTGGATCATTACTCCGTAAGAATTCACAACACAGACTATGACATGTCCCATTATGTAAGCTTTTGTTCAGTTGTGGTAGTGCAAACAAATTCCAGTGTTGTGTAACACAGCACGAGAACAAAATGAATCTTAAGAAAACAAGTATGTTTTTAATGTTTCATTTTGTGTATAGTTCAACAGCCATAAGCTGTGGCTTTAATATGTCAGTTTTTTAACTCTCCCAGCAGCTCTCAGGTTGTCACTTTGTCTATCCCACCCAAAACTTCCTGTTTTCACCTGGTATGAACTCAAAGAAAACCACCATACTGGAATATCCATAACTTCTTGTACCAGAGTGTGTTATTTTTAACCTTTATTTTTGCTTTCCTTATCAACAGTTTCTGAAGAATGACAAATGCAGAGTCTAAGGTGCTGGGATCAGTTCTGGATAAAGACTTTTTTTTCTTTACAGCTTCAGGTTTTTCAAGATGAAGTAATTTGAAGGTCAAATGCAAACTGCCAGCTTTTGCTGCAGTTCTTAATTATTCTTGGGTTTCTGCTCTCAGTTTGCAGTAAGCTGCACGTGCTGAGACGTGGCAAAACTGCTCCAAATTCTGACAATCTTCCAATATGCTTAGGAAATAAATCAGTATGAAATTTTGGGGGTTTTCAATAAGAAATATTCGTGATTTTATTTTCTGAATGCATCTTAGGGGAGAGTTATGGATCAAATACTTTAAGAATACATGAAAAATTACTAATTTAGTGCAAAAACACTTAGTGGTTATGAAATAGAACAGGCTGTGGAAGACAACAGTGTCTGAAGTACCAAGTAACACCTGTCAGAAATGGTTCCTATGTGGAGCAGATCCTGCTCTGGGGCAGTGTAATGGATTAAGTGCCTCTTAACCTCACCAAACTTCATTTTCAGTGACAACTGGCAATCCAAGGTGAAGTCAGTCACCTTACTTTACACCCCCACAAAGGCACTGCTTTAAAAGCTGTCCATAAATGCAGAAATAAACCAGCCCTAATGAGCTGAGCTGTGTTTCCTTATGCTCCAGTAAGAGCCTTTCTGAGGCAATTTCCCTCTCTCAGAATCCTTTGTGTCCATGGATGCAGCGAGTTGAACACACTTGTTCACATTCCCCCAATTTCAGCAAGAGAAAAGAGCACATTAACATACATTGCTGTCTGTCTCATTACACTCTACATCTGTCACCACACTCTATTTTATTATTTTGTTTATCTGGAGCTCTTGAGAGACCAGCTGAAGTGCAATAGCTGGGACTTTGCAAGGTCTGCAGTCACCTTGCCTAAGCAAATGCTGTCTCCTGAAATGGAAGTGTAAGCTTTTGACAGCAATTAGCTTTGAAACAAAAAAGAGAACTGGGGAATTGAGATTTCCAGCTGCTGGGAACACCAGGGTCTTAACTGCTATGGAAATTAAACAGAGATAATCACTATTGAGATGGGCAAGATTGCAGGAGTCAGAGGCACACGTGTGAAACTGCACAAGGCTGAGATGTTTACAATAAGTGAATTTAAATTCTACTTCATCCATAGCAGAATTCTAATCTGCAAGTAGAACTGAATTGATAAGATTATAAAACACATGAAAGACTGACCAAGTAAAAGGAGCTGTAACAACCCAGCAAGAAGAGGCTTTTCTTCAAGAAGCAGAGTCCTAAAAATTCCTCAAGTTGTCAGGATGAACCACTTACCTCACCAGTAGAGACTTGCAACTGATAAAGTAAACCAAACCTCATTCCTTTCCTAAAGGACTGGGTTTAACAGCAGCTCAAATAGCAAAGGCTGACACAAACACACACATCAGCTCAAGTACAGATGCACCAATAAACTACTGAGAGCAGGGGACAGGAATTTACAGTCAATTTAAGAGTCAACTCCAACACATTCAGAAGATGCTTCAGAAAAAACAACTTCAGGCAGGGACATTGGAAACACTGAGCTCACAGATTAGCAAACATTCACCTCTTCACAATTACCCAGTTTTTAAATCAAAAGTAAACCTCATTTTGAAGCACTGGGATAGCTAACCTCTGTCCAGTAAGCTTTCAATAAAATAAATCCTCTCAACCCCTAATTAATTTTTAGATTATCAAGGGAACACTGCAATACTGGAGACTGTATCAAGTTTTATGAAGGTTTATTTTTCTACCATTTATCTTCCTTTTCCTGTTAATTACTTTCCCCCCAGCCCTTCGGTGTGCATTCTCACTGGCTGACCTTTCATTTATTAACAATCCTTATTGAATATTCCATGCACCCCTTTTCTAGACTAAAGTAAAAGTTAATGCATAAACAGACAAATATTTAACTTCAGCAGAACACTTACACTTCTCCCATGGGAGCATATGTTGAACCAGTTACAGTAAATTCATTCAGAGAGCAGCTGTCTCCTTCTACTCTGTCCAGGATAAACATCTGAAATTAGACAGTTAGAAGTGTTACTATCTTTGAACAATAATTAATGCAAGAGATTTAAACAGGCCTTAAGCAAGCAGGTACAAGAGACAAGTTCAGGCTGAATAAACAAACCAGACAAAATCTGATTCTCTGCACTTGGATCCCACATATGTTTGAACAGCTCCATACACTGAAGCACAAAGTACAGAAAACAGCCCTCCTGCCTAGAGATCTCCTTGGAAAAGTGACTGGTGCCACAAACACAGCAGAGCTGAAAGCCACATGAACTGTGCACACTTCACTTGAGCTGTTCACACACCACTTGACAACCCTCACTATAGCCAAGCTCTTCCTAAGCTTCACAGCAGTAAATTAGTTCTAATGAAACATGAATCATGAATTAGTTCTCTGCTTTGAAACAGTCAAAAGCAGCTCAGGGCAGCTTGGAAACTGAGAATTCCTGTCAAAGTCAAAATTAAAGTAACTACAAACAGGAGAAGCTGAGATCTAAGAGGTGAGGTTTTAGGCAAGAGCCAGACTATGGCCAGTTTCTCTTAGTACCAGCCTTAAGTGAAGGTGTTTTCCTGTCCTGCTTTTCCAGTTCCAAGACACTTTACCACATTGCACACTGGTAGTTTAAACCATTCAGCCAACTCAAGTGCTCTTCCACCACTGGTGAAATGATATTCTCAAATTAAGGCACCAATTTGAAGGATGCAGTTGTACCCCTGAGAGACCTGCAACTCAGTCTTCCCTTTATTTCCTTTCTAGGAGAGCTGCAGGCAGAACCCCATCTGAGAGGATGGAGATAAAAACCATGGTGCCTGAGGCTGTCTGACTCCTCATGGCTTGCTGGAGTGGGACTGGAGAAGATAATGTCTCGCTAATTGATGGTTATCCTAATGGAACTCCTTATCTACTGGTTAGTACAGGCCATTTTGTCACATCACATTTTAGCAATGTCTCCCTCTCCTCACTGTGCTGCCATTGTTTTAGACAACCATGCTCACAAAATACAGCCCAATAAAATAAACTTATTGTTACAGGTATTAGAATTTTGCTACATTTTTGCAAACTGCAATTCAAGTGCTTCTGCAGCTGTCGGAGGTTAACAAGGAATCAAGTGACTTGTACTGGACAAGCTCTAAAACATTTAGCCCTCTATATAAGGTGCAGAGCATTTTGAGCTTTTAAATAAACACAACTTAAATGATGAGTTAACCAGGAAGCCTCCTGCTTTTGGCATCTGCAGGATGAAAAAACCCCTGCAAAGACTAGGGCAGTTATGCAACTCTACCGCAAGTAACCTCCTCTGGAATACTGATGAGCAGCTGCTTTGTGTCTCTTAGGTAGAAATACTATGATACTTAAGGAAGTAGAACAAGTCAACCACCAATTAGGAAGAAAAAGCCATCAATCACATGAGAATAAAGTGCTTAGGGCTTACAAACTTTCACCACTGGTGTGCAGTGCTCAACATTCACACATTTGGAATTCTAACCCAACGTAATGAGAGTCTGGACATTTCATGTTGGAGTTGCTGTGCCACTGAACACCTACAGTTATTAAACAGAAGAATTCAATGTTTTCTCCATTAAATCCCTACACAAAAGCACAAACTGGCAACTGATCCTGCATTACACTAAGTGACCAGCTATGAAAGCCCCAAATTACCCAACACTAGACAGAACATTGAGAGAAGGGAGGAGAGGCACAGAACTTATGCTTACCTAAAAATACACCAGGATTGAAGATGACCCTGGCAATGTTGTGACAGGGTCAACTGCACCTCCAGTTGCCAGATTAGTCAATGTTGCACACTGAAAACACTACAGTGATCTATCAGACCAGTACAGCTACTGGAGATAAGATAACCAAATAAAGGTGGAACCACTCAGTAGAGAAAACACCTTTGATTACCAGAGTTACTGCAGTAAATCTTCTTTTCTCATACTCAGTTTCTCCACCATTGTTGTCTTTCTCAATTAAAGAGGCAAGTGTTTTACACTTACACACATCCTGTTCTACAGTGTAACTGCCTAAAAAAAGGGATAAATCACACCAAAGAATTACCAGCAGCCTGTAAGGCTCACAGACAAGTCAATGGAAAGCTGCTTGCAAACAACTTTCTCTTCCACGAGTGTGGGTACAGCTATTTTTGGCCATGACTAAATAAGGGAAGAGACAAAAGCCTTCAAGACTACACAGTGGAAAACTGAATTAAAAGTGGAAGTTTATCTTGGGAAAAGAAGGCAAGATTTTGATGATTTGAGTAGCGAAAGAGTGGGGCTCAGGGAGTTTGAGCAGAGCTGAGTATTCAGAGTGGCTGAGGAGGAAAGCAGAAGCAGCCAGTGGAGGCTTATCTTAGGAAAAGAAGGCAAGATTTTGATGATATGAGTAGCAAAGAGTGGGGCTCAGGGAGTTTGAGCCATGCTGACTATTGAGAGTGGCTGAGGAGGAAAGCAGGAGCAGCCAGTGGAGCTTACATTAGGAAAATAAGGCAAGATTTTGATGATATGAGTAGCAAAGAGTGGGGCTCAGGGAGTTTGAGCCAAGCTGAGTGTTCAGAGTGGCTGAGGAGGAAAGCAGGAGCAGCCAGAGGGACGTACCCTGCACACTGACATCTGGTTGGTGGTCAGGGTACCGGTCTTGTCGGAACAGATCACCGAGGTGCAGCCCAAGGTCTCCACGGAGGGCAGGCTCCTGACAATGGCGTTTTTCTTGGCCATCCTGCGGGTGCCCAGGGCCAGGCAGGTGGTGATGACGGCGGGGAGCCCCTCGGGGATGGCGGCCACGGCCAGGGCCACGGCNCCATGGGTGACCCCTAGAGCCCCATAAATGACCACAGATGGTCCATAAATGACCCCAGATGACCCCTGGAGCCCCATAGATGACCATGGATGGTCCATAGATGACCACGAATGACCCCTAGAGCCCCATAAATGACCACGGATGGTCCATAAATGATCCCAGATGACCCCAAGAGCCCCATAAATGACCATGGGTGACCCCTGGAGCCCCACAGATGACCCCAAACCACCTCCACGAGCCCCGAGGTGACCCGCAGACCTTCGGGGATGGCGGCCACGGCCAGGGCCACGGCGATCTTGAAGTAGTAGATGGCGCCGCGGATCCAGGAGCCGCCGTGCACGGGGTCGTTGAAGTGGCCGATGTTGATGATCCACACGGCGATGCAGATGAGGGAGATGACCTTGGACAGCTGCTCCCCAAACTCATCCAGCTTCTGCTGCAGGGGGGTTCTCTCCTGCTCCGTTGCCACCATCTCGTCGCGGATTTTCCCGATTTCTGTGTTTACCCCCGTGGCAATGACCACCCCCATGGCCTTCCCAGCAGCAATGTTCGTACCCTGGGGTAAAGGAAGACAAGGGAAAACCTGTAGTCAATCTACAAACAGCTTTTGTGGCAGAGTGGTTTTTGTTTGGTTTTGATTTTAAACAAAACACCCCAAACCAAACCAGCTTGTGCAAGTTCAGACTGTGTTGCAGCCAGGATATAGCAAAAGGCAAAGAGGAAGAGGATGACACTGCCTGTGTTTGTAAGGGAACACTCCAGGGTGGAATTGCTGCTCTCAGAACAGGCTCAAAACGAGTCAGTATTGATCTCTCACAAGCAGCACCGCCAAAGCCAGCTGCTGAGCAAGCAGGATGTATTGCAACTGGAATGTTAAGTTTGTTTTTCCGTTTTTTTTTTTTTAATTAGGGCTGTATTTTTGTCAGATTTAATGTTATTTGCCATGAGTAATAGATGTGTTCTCTGGGGCTCCCTGTGTGAATATATTTAACAGGGAAAGGGAACAGCTAAATTGAGCAGCCTGACAGCAATAAGTCATTTTCCTATCTGAAAGGTATTTAATGCTCCCTTTAAAAAAATGAGAACAAACTGTTTCATTCCTATATAGAAAGCCACTTCTCAGTTTTAACTACATGATACCACAATTTGTGTGGGCATTCTTATCACTCTGAAGAACTATTACTTTAGAAAATTAGTCTAGAAGCACTTTAAAAGTGTCTGTGTTCCAGCCTCCAAGGCTTCCTTGTGAAGGACAAAAATAATTTTCCTCATACAGACTGGTTTCATCCAGTATCTTCCCTGAGGACAGCTTTTATTAAAAGTTAATTCTAATTTTTAATTCATTTAGTTCAATGTGTATGGAGACACACGTAGAGATGTGTATAGAGAATACAGCAAAGTCATGCAGTTTTTGGGGGAAAGACCTGAAGTTCTGCACATTTTTATCAGCGTCAGTATTATTTTATAAATATTTTGAAAATTTAAAAACAACTTACAGAAAAGAGCATGTTCTTCTTGTCTTGATTTACAGCACGAGGATCAGGCACAGGGTCAGTGTGCTTAATAACAGACACAGATTCACCTAAAATAAAGATAATAGTCTTAAGAGATTATGTATCTTGAGTCCTAAGGAAATAAAGTTACAGTCTTCAGCCCTGAAACTTTTAGGATGTCAAAATTCTTTCCTCAAATGATTTTATTTAATTGCTTAAGTGAAACAGGAAATATTTCAGTTGACCAAGAACACTGAATGTCTGGCTTTTAATGACAATTACATGTCAGGTTTTACAAACATGTCACACAGGTGCAGAAAGATTCCTTTTCTTTAAAAACAGATGTTCATTGCTGCAGCAGATTTCACAAGGTGGTGCTCTTAGCTTCAGTCACTGAGTTACACCACTTTGTGTAAGCTCAAGAGAGCCAAAGCTTTCTCCTGTTAAAGGGATTTTGTTGAGCAGCATCTTAGACCTCAGTCCTGTTTTATTACTCAGGAGACTTGAGCATCCACTTGGCTGAAACCAGAAAAGGCTTTCTTCAAAAGAAGAATTCTGTTACTGAAATAAAGGCAAGGAATATTTCCTTTTTATAGAATTCTGGTGGGTTAATTCTTCCACTTATTTCAGTTCCAACAGCTTGACAGACATGGAATGTCTTCATTTGCCTATGCTAAACACAAGTAAAGCTTGATCAGTTCTGTGATATTCAGGATCTGTACTGAGAAACTTTGGAGCCTGCTTCAAGGATGAAAAAATAGGCTTCCTATGAATACTTTACTGTTTTAAAATTCAGAGCTAGTTAACATTAATTTATGCTACCAAAACAGGCAGACAGATCTCCATGTTCCAGCTGAAAGAAAACTGTTGTAGCATGCTTGGTTGATTCCCAGCTTCTTTCCTATATTCAGAAGTGCTGCTACTTTGTTTTGTTTTCAACAAATCTGAAAAGGGCTCTAAAAATAGCTCCTGCACTTGAGGGCTGGTACCAGAAAACACACGAATGTGTGTGCACAGAATTTCAGCAAATAAGGCTCGAGGGTACTGAGCCTTTAGTGACAGCAGCTCAAAAGCTGCCAGTATTGCAAAAGTTGTTCTCTCCTGTGTGAGAGAGAGAACTGTTGCAGAAGGCATTTAGTAAGATTTACATACTTTCATATTTGAGTGGTGACAAGATGTTCAAACCTAGAAGATTCTGTAAACTGGAGGAGAAATCCCTAATTTTTTTTAATTTCAGTTTCCCACAAATTTTCTCTGTTGGGGGAAGGGGATGACCAAAAAAGCATGACAAGACTCAGTAAGAATGTTCATCCCACTCAAGGGAACACAAAGCCAATGATGAAGCAACACATTCAGGCACTCTAGAAGTTACTAGATCAGAAATTTACTGCACTTGGATGCAGAGAACTTCAATAGCTGCAGGCTTGTTTCTAATGGATCACTCCAAACAAACGGTGAAAAGGCACTTTCAATTATGCACATAATTAGATAAAAGCCACAGAAACTGTACCTGTGAGAATTGACTGGTCTACCCTTAGAGTTGTAGATTTGATAGAAGTAATTCTTATATCAGCAGGAACCTTGTCTCCAACTACAAAGAAATGACAAGACAAAGTCAGAATTTTGCCATTTAAGAGATTTCTAACCCAGTGTCCCTTACCTCCATCAGCCAGAAAAATGACTTTCCAATAACTGTTCAGATGACAAAGATCACCAGCAGCTTATTGCTGCTTTTGTGATTTGCAATCCTGCCATTTTCTGAGCATCCAATATACTCTGGCAATTTAGATTTGCCCCCACCTAACCTCAAAGAAAGAAGCTGTAAATCACTGGATTGTTTTTCTAACCACACGGCCTCTTGAAAGCAAAGGGAAAACATTCTCAAGAGCAAGATATCAATTTCAGAAGACAGATTTATAAACAATCAAAACCCGTAGCTAAGGTGAATCAGATTCCCTTTTCAGAACAACTGGTCCTGGAGAGTCTTTCAGTTGTTTTCTCTATGCCCAAAGGGAGTCCTCTGCTCTCCAAAGATCACATTATCCACATCTATTTATTTAGAAAACTAAAAGAAGTTGTATTTTCCTTTTCTTTGGCACCAATTGTGAGAATAACGTGCTTCTGCAAATATGCTCTTGTAATGTTATACTTTGAATTCTGCCAGATGTTTCAGAGTTGGAACTCTACTTCAGATCACACAGTAGCTTTATTTTCCAGTAATGCTGTTCTATTAAATAACCACAATCCATATCCCAGTTACAATTTTCACAGAACTCTGTTATGTTTATCTTGTCATACACATTTCCACTTTGTAAAAGAACACTGGAGAAAAAAAAATAAACAACCCCAAAACAACAAAACTTTCACTAACAAGTGCCGGAGACACCAAGGCAGCAGATGAAAAAAGTTAACACCACACTCCTAAAAATGGCAGTGATGAATCCATTTGTCAGTTGAGCTGCAGCAACTCTGTGATTTCAAAATTATTCTATCTTCCCATTTCCTCTTACCCAGCTCTTCATAGTTTTTAAGAAAAAACTAAAGCTCTATCATTTTGTGCCTGCTGCAAATAAATGGCTGCATACAAATTAATTTGCTAAAGCATATTAATGAGGCACATTTCTGACTCACATGGAGGGGTTCTACATTCTGCATGTCAATATTGCTAATTAACACATGATTGAACACTCCTAATGTAACTTAGCACTGCAAGCATTCAAGTGGCAGCTATATTGTTATAAAATAATGCAAAGGAACAAAGAAGGGACAAGATCTAGCTAAGGACAGCTGATCTTCTCAGTAGATGGAGTTTGTGTCCCTGTAGGAAAATGAAAATAAGCTGCAATTCCTGCAGGAACTGCTTATGCAACCAGCAGCAATAATGCATATTGAGAAATAACACCATGAAAAACCCTACAGTGGTGTCACAGCCTTGGATCATCCAACCACTCACACCCTGGAGTGGAGAACTGTGGAACAAAATGCTGAAGAGGAGAATTAAGTGCCACTTCAATGTCAGGAAACTTGCACCATGTGACTTCTTGTAAATTCAGAGAAACCCCAACCATTAAAATCAGCAAAAGACTGTGTAGTTTTGCCTGTAGAGTTAGATGTGTGTTTTTGTGTATATGAAGGGACAAAAAAATAGCCACAAATGTATCATTATACCAAGTGAATACTAATTTAAGCCACAATGCCCTTGAGCAGCATGAGAAAATAGCCTTAGACAAACGGTGACTTAGGCCAAAAAAGGCAAAACTATTCAACTGCTCTCCTGGTGTCCTGAGGAGGGTTATTTGCAGACACAGGAGCAGCTGCTTTTCAGATACCACTGGACAACAGGACAAGCCCTCAGTGCCATGTGGTGAAATGCCTGTCAACCTACACAAACTTCTTCAGAGCACTGAAAAGGGCTGGAAACTGCAGCCAACCACATCCACCACATCTGACAGCCCTGTTAAAGGCTGGAAAACACAAAAAAGAAGCTGGGAAAAAACTCATCTTAAAACTTTCAAGCAATTGGACAGAACATACGGCAAAGTTTGCAAGTTATTTTCTAACCTACTTGTGAACTCTTCAAATTCAATATTCACAAGACCTAAAATACTTGGAGAGACCCCTCTAACAGACTATTGAAATTCACCATCAGTATTTCCAGGAAAACTGCTACTGTTGCTATCAATTGCCTGAATCACCAGAACTGAAGTGTTAAATTTATTATGACAGTGCAGCTTTATAAATTTATCTCAACAATTTCAGATAACACACATTATTCACTCACCATCTCTGACTGAGAAGGCTGTAGTAAAATATTCAAGGCATTTCCAATAGGCAGGAAAGCTGCACACCAGGGTCAATTACAGAGATATTTTAAGCAGCTCTTTGCAAAATAACAACTATGACACTAAGTAATTTATAGTCTTGAATATACTTTCATGAGCACCACTGAAACTGAATATAAATAGGAAACCATCCTATGATAGAGAGGAACCACAGGAAATTTCCAGTGAGCACTGTACTGCAGATCTCATCTACAAGTAGAAGGCTTTTTTTCCATATACTCTGAAAACAGAAAGAAATTGGGGGTTTGCTGTTGGTTTTTTTGGGAGGCTTTTTAAAATCCATATAATTCAGTCCACAGAACCACTAAAAGTAATAGCCAAGGCTTGAAAGAAATGAGGTGATTATGTATTTGTGTTGCTCAGTACAGAGCTGCTACAGTAAATGATATAATTCCATAGTCTGATGTCTAAAATAACAAGTCAGCTGCAGAAATACTTCCATCCATTATTTCAACCAAAGTTTTTAATCCTAAGTAGTCACTTGATTTCCACAATAGCTTTGAAGAAATCAAATAAGCTGCTTTCAAAACTGCCCAGGTACTTGTTCTAAAACATAATAGAGCCAAATAACTACTGATTAAAACAGCCCCACTAACGACAGCATTGACTGCTGCTTGGAGTGAGAGAAGGGTTTGGTTTGAATCATTACAGCTTTACCCACAGAATTCTTTTACTCATGCACAGAATTTTAGAATTTTAATACTGAGCTTCAGCATGAAACAAATGAATCTGTTTAAAAACAACCTGGTCCCTGTACGGAGTTAAAAAAGATAAATATCCATTTTATTTAACTGTGCATGAGTCAACACTGAAGCAGACAACTTACAAGTTCCACTCCTTCATAGAAACTGGAGTGGTATTTAGTTGCAATATGAATTCAAGGTTTATGTCAATTGGTTTAAATCTCTTCACTGAAAATAGGGATAATTTAGTACCTGAAAATAGTGGGTTCTTCAGCCACCTAACCAGCAATGTTACTTGCCAAGATTCCCACTGATTACACTCAATATTCCAGCCCTTCTTCTCAAGTTCAAAGCTCCTCACCCCTTATCTTCCTGTTCCCAGTGCTGTGCCAGTGTTATGGGTCAAGTTCCCTCTATAAGAGCAGCCATTGACACACAGATCTGATTTTTACACAGCCCAACCCTGCTTCTCAACAGACTCATCCCAAATCAACTCCAAGCACAGAATGTATTGAGCAACGTGAGCCCCAATTTAATACTTGGCACTGACCAAGTCCTGCAGTGAAATGATCAACTCATTATCTGGGTGTTTCATTTGAGCACTGATAGCCTTTTTAATACTTTACCAATTTCCAGCATAGCAATAAAACCAAGTATTTCATTTCAGAATTCTGCCAGACAATGGTTTGAGGCACTCACGGGGAGACCTCTGCAGCCAAAATACAATATTAATATTGCAGGCTATGGCAGGCTGTGGTTTAGGCAGCCCAGCAAGATGGGCAGAAGTGATGGGTCATATTCTATGAAGGTGGAGGGAAAATAACTATTAAAACTGTGGATTTCAGTCCCTTGAATTTTTAGTTACATCTGGGTACAAAGAACCTGAGACTAACAGGAGCATATTCAGCTTTCAAGTCGCAGTATATCTCAATATTGAGATCCATATTCCAGATCTTCTAATGCAAACTGCTGGGGACAGGAGGCTCAGGAAGCAACATTAACTGTACCCCCCAAAGCCACTATGACACAGACCAGTCCTCAAAACCAAGCTACTGCTTTAATGTGCACTTTGAACAGCAATATCAGCTGTTAACTCTGACCCCTCGCACCACTCAGCCTGCTCACAGCAGATTTACAGGCAGGCACACTGTAAAAAGTGAAGTGTTGCTTCTTTTTCATGTTAATGTGTTACAAGAACAATTCCTCTTCTTAGCAAAGACAGTCATCTGTTGGCAAAAACTGCCTCTATGTGATCACAGCAAATGAAAGGAATTTCTGCTGTAGAAGTCAGAAAGGCTGTTCATATACCATATGTACCTCACACTTTTATTTATGTTTATAATTAACCAAAGCCAGAGTCACCCTGGATCTGCTATCAGCAGGCTGGGGGTTGGAACTCCAATAAAGATTATCAGTACAGCTCGAAACTATTCTATAGCTGAACAACTTGTGAACACAAATAGTTCCTGAAATTGAAGAAAAACATCCCCAAACTAATTTCCGTAAACCACCAAATGGAGAGATTAAAAAAAAATTGCTTTAATATATTAAGGTTCACTGTTGACAAGTTAATGTATTTTGATTTTTAAGACACTATGGTTTTCTGCTTTATTAGGATGCTGTCATTTAATCAGGCAAGGGTAGAAACATTATCAAATTCAGCACATATAACCCACCACACTGCTATTAAAACATCTGATTCAAAATACATGGGGTTTTACCACCAAAAAGGAAAAAGACTAAGTATTAATTCTTTTGCCAAAACACATGAAGTGTTAGCAACTATTTTCTGTTTTAACATGACATATTATTATGGATACAGTTAATTAAACCACTTTTCCTAATGAGATCTTTAGATACTTTAAGAGTCCGTTATTTCAGTCCCCTCTCTTACCCAAAGGAAGTTTATCCTCTAAATCAGAGGACAAACCACTGTGTGAATATTTACTGATAAACTGAAGCAACTCAAATTTCCCACATGAAATTTAGGAATCAGCTTAAGAACTGAGTAGAATGAGTAGACTGAAAATAACACCTATGGGGTGCTACACACTTGAATGAACAGAACTGAGTATTTTCTGAGTGTTGAATTGAGTATTGTTGGGGGACAGTTGTACTTAAAGCTCACACCTCAGCAGAATGGATTGCTCCTATTGAGATGCAGAGCTGCTTTACCACAACTGGTTTTTGTATTAAACTTTCTTAACACAAGCTGAGCTTAGCTCCTCTTCCTCCCTTGCATGCAGACAATCCCATCTTCCTATTGTGCTTGGTTTCCTTAGTCCATGAGAAACTTAATTTTTCTTCCGTAGTAACAGGTTCTAAGTATTTAACACTTCCTGAACAAGGCATAATAAACTGCTACCAAAAATCAGGAGCTCTACAGAACAGGAAGATAATTGAGTTCATCTACACTTTCATACAAGGCCAAGACTGTCAAAGTGTCAAAATCAGAAGGGTGATTATGAAATGTATTTTAAGTCTGAGTTTCCACTCCAAACCAGGAAGATAAAATTTATTTTCCAACAAGACAGATTATACAACCAAAGGTTCATCAGCTGTAACCACAGCAGTAAAACAGCATTTGCTTTTACTGACAAGGTGACAGAACAATACATTTAAATTCATTCTTTGCATTAGACAGCGGGCTTGAAACAGCCTCTATCATCCACCTTCTGTATTCTGGAAGACAGAAAATATCCACAGAGCTTACTGTGTAGTGTATGCAAAGTGAGAGCATCCTAACCTAAGGCCTGTTAAAGGCAGAGATTAAAAAAAATTCAAACAACACATATATTTTGAATTCTTATCAATGAAAGCCAAAAGGACAGGTGAAGCTTTGCTTCTGGGAGCAAAGTATTTTCAGGTTGGTACTGAGGGTTGAGAAAAATGGAGATACTGTATTAAACAGTACATAAGACTCAAATTATTCCTCATTTATTTATTTTTGTTCTGTAAAAACATACTTGTGTCATTTGTTCTGAAGAGGGCACCAGAACATTAGATAAGATGTGCCAATGAAGAGGGACCCTCCTTGTAAGTCTGCACTTATTTCTAAACCAAATTTGTCCAGTTTTAGCTTTTAATTAGTGGATCTATTTATATCACTGCCTTCTAAATAGAAAACTCTTGTGATGAGCCTATAAAAATAACTAAGAGCAGAGAGAAAGGACTGGTAAGTTAAGCTTCAACTTTTATCAGCTCAGGTAGAGAACAACATCTTCACACCAAAGCTGAAGTCCTGTTTCCAACCTATGCTGCATTTGGGTAACAGAAGAACCAAGAGTCAGAATTCTGGAAGTACAGCAGAAAAGCTCCAAGTGCAAGTTTTCTTCAGCCTTTAAAAAAAACCCCTTCCTTTGCCAGGGTGAAAGAGTATTAACAGAACATTATCTTGATGTTGAAGCATTTTGTTCAGGACCATACACAGTACATAGCATCAGTTCTGTCAGGGTAGAGAATATCAGGTGTGTTCTCAATTCTAGCAACAAAACCAGAATTAGTTTAGCTGTTTTTACCAGTTTGGTAACTCTGGAGGAAAATGCTACAAGAATTGGGGTAAAAACTGGAAATGTGTTTTGCAAGATTTCAAATGTGTGTTAAAAGTGACCCAAGTTTAGGCTGTGCCCTGAGCTGAACCTCACATAACTCCAGACTCCAGTGAAGTATGGAATGGAGTTTGGACTGTGTCTGGTTATCCCCAAGCTGCCTCTGATGTTTTGGCCAAAATGTTCACTGAAGCTCACAGATTTATGCACTACTCATCCACATATTTATTAACCACTGATCTTACTTTCCCATCTTTTCTGGTTCAAAAGTAATACTTTAGGAAAAAAAGGAAAATGTGCTTTAAAACCAAAACCCAGCAGTTTTGCACCTGGTAAGGAAACACCCACAACATCTGCAGTCAATTTTTTCCCTATCAAGAGAAGCTCTCAGCAGTTTCCTTTAGGAGAGCCTCCAGCAGGTCTCTGGGCTTAAGCCTTACTCCATCCTTCTCCTTATTTGTTCCAATCTCAATACTTTGCCAGAAAAAGTAAACCTGTAGCACTGAGTCTGAAAATCAATCCTAGTTATTAGGAAAATAACACAGGCACAAGGACCCAGACATTTTGGAGTAAGATCTGCAATATCAATGTTTGTTAGTTGTACTACCAGGGAGAATCTGGAGCTCTTCACATCCACATGGGAGTTTAACATAATTCACCTCAAGAATCTTCCTTCCTGACCTTCTTCACCCCAAAATTTATCTTTTATTATAAGGCACCCATGCTTTACCTTTACTTTAAGAGTCTTAAAAGTGCTCTGTAATTGGAATTAAAAGCCTCAGAAAGTATTTCTTGCCTACTCTATGCCAGGTATAAAACTAAGTCCTCTGGAACATACACTCGTTAATAAGCCAGAGCTTCTGGCAACTCTGTGTATATTTTGAACATGTTGAGTACTTACAGATACAGTAACAGATGACAAGAACCATCATTCACAAATTCAGGGAAGAGAGGATCTACTGTGACTGTGCTTTGGTCACTTACTGACTGCAACTATTGAACTTTCATTTATTAAATTACAGAAACTCAGATACACTGTGTCTAATCCAGAAAATTTTAGACAGGAAATACAACGGAAGTGAACAAAGGTCATTGCTGTTCCCAAATGAGCTTCTACCAAAAAAAAAAAAAATTATTTATAACCAGTTTATCCCAATTTTGCAGGCTGAACTTCATACAAAAATTTTAAGTAGGGCCATGCAGGTTTAAGTTTCTCCTTAAAATGTTATTGTAACCCAGCAAAAAACTCAACTAAACCAAAGTATATCTAATCTGTTATGATAGCCTCTGGTTACAAGTTTAGAGTGCACCCTCCAATTAACTGCAGCTTCTACAACAGCATGATAATCCATTTAAAGACAGGCAAACTGAAAAGCCATGTGAGGACAGCATCTGGATGTTTGTCAGTTCATCAATTCTAGGGAAAACTCTGTAGCTTAGTAACCATCACACACTACAGCTCTGAGAACTGCTCCCACCACAGGTCTGCAAGCAAAGTTAAGGCACACATCCCAAATCTGTGCTTCCAACATCCCAAAGAGTTCCTGTTCATTGCACAGTCTCTTTTCCACCATGCCTGTTTAAGAGAACATGGAAGAAAGTCTTCCTCACAACATGCAGTTAAGCAATTCATGTCTGCATGTATCACTATCAATCTAACAATTCCTACAATAGTTATCTCTGTGCCAGACCCTCATACAGCTACTTCAAATCAACAAGGCTGCTGCAGCTTTAAATACAACTATTCTTTACTGGAAGAAATTTCTTGTAGAAATTTGTTCAATATTAGTTATCAGCACAGGAGAGATACCAATCACCTGGTTGTTTATGCCACTGGGTTGAAAGATATTTGCCTGGACACACAAAAGTTGTTGGCACTTTGCCTAGAATTCCACAGCCAGATATGTATCCCTGCATGAAGTGCTCTGTCACTTCCCTACATGGTCATCTTTTTGCAAACACCATGTCAAAGGCCATCACAGTCCTCCTGCACTTGAGGCACAAGCATGCACAGAGTCTCTCTCACCTCCAGGTCCTGACACCAGCACTGGGACAGGGGGTGTTTATGAGCTCTTCTTTACTTGCTCAGTAGCTTTTCCCAGTTTGATTACAAATAAAACTTCATCATTGCCTAGTTACATGAATTTACTACTTCAGTATCAGAAGTTGTATTACTCTGAAGTATTTATTTCTCTATTAAACATTCACATGACTTACAATCAACTGCAGCTTCAAGTGAAGTTAATTTAAGTGCATTGTCTGACCCGTCAGTTTAAGTGAGTATTTTACCAAGCCAGACCACCTATCTTAAAGGACAGTCATAAAACTTGGATTTATTTTGTTTATCTACATGAGCATACCAGTTTAAGCTTGTCCTTTTTAAAAAAAAAATTAAAAATCAATACTACATGTGCTGGACTATCAGTCGTTCTACCAGCAGATTTTAAAATAATGCAACAGTAACCCTATGACAAAGGGGATATTGTGCTTGTTAAAGACAGCCTGGTGTTACAGGCATATTGGTTATTCCCAATTCACTTTTCTCCCTCAGACACAGGCCTTTTAAGGAGAGTAATTGATTTTATTGGTACTGACAATATACAGCAGGTAAGTAAAAGCCCACACATCCCCCAGGTGTTCACACACAGAATAAAGGCAATGCTAAATTTGAAGATGAAAACACAATCTGTACCTCTTCTGAAATAGCTAAGAATCAAGGAGAAAGTCTTCTGTGTTCTAGACAGCTGGCAATGCATCAAAATCCAGCATTTCTCCTCAGTGATCCCCCAAACCAGTGCAAAACACACAGTCATCAACTGGCAATTCTACCAATACTGCTTTACAGTACCAAAAAACACAACCCAAATGGATTCCCATGATGCAAACTCCTTCCAAAACTATCAATGCATTGCTGACATTCAAAAACAGGATAAGGATTTGGCCTAGACATCTACTGCAGAATCTGTAACTGATACAGTTCTGTTTGCCTCCAAAGGACACATCAAACACAGCAGAAACAAAACCCCCTTTGCAGAGCACACAGCTCTGGCTGTGCAGAGCAGGAGCAGGCAGGCAGAGAGCACAGAAAGTGACAAGGTATCACAATTCACTATCACCACTTTGGATTTGGACTGGCAGCTCAATCATCCTGTGCACAAACCAGGGGCTTGAGACAGGGCTCAGCCAAAGTTAAAGTTTCTCAAGGAATGAAAGCTGGGCAGGCAGCCAACACCAAATTCATTTTGAGTGCACACTCTCTTTGCCTGCTAATTAAAACAGGAGGATAGTCAAGTTTAAGAGTATATATTTATCTCCTCTTGAGACAGCTACCACCTCTAAAATCAAAGTGACACCAGTGCAAAGCAAGTTTGATGTACACCCTACATTGTTCCCAGAGGCACAATCCCTCAGTTAACAGTTGGTAATGACCTACAAAATATGAGCATGCAATCACTCCTGACACTCAGCAAGAGCCACCTTGTTTTATCTGGGAAGGAATAGCCAAGCCCAGTTTGGAGAAGAAGTTATTGCTATGGCATTAGCACCAAAATTACAGAGTTCTAGCTAAAAGTATATAACACTTCTATTTTTGCACTTCCAAATAAAGATATACCTTTTAGAGCAAAACTAAGATATTAAAAAGCTCGAGGCAAAAGTCCAGTTTAAGACTGGCCCTTCAAAAGCTTACCCAGGAGAAACAGAGCTCTACTCTGCATAGTTGACGTATTTGAGATCTCATTGGCAAAACAAGCAATACAAAATGATGAAAGATGAGAAAACAGTGAAGTCATGTGCCAGTCACACTTGCTGAGAGGACAGAAGACATTTGTGAAGAGAAGTTCAAAGGCACTGCTACTACAAGTCTAAGAGCTGGAGAAACACATTCAGATGAAATAACAGAGCGTGACCAAAAAAAAAAATCTCCACACTCCCAAACCCAAGGAAACTGAACACTCTGAACAAACAGGAAAAGAGTATTTTGTGATAGAAAACCAGACAAGCTTTGAGACACTCTGAAACCAAACATTAGGAAACAAAATTTTAAAGTCCTGACAAGTGTTAAAACCACAACTCCAATTAAGATGTTTTGCTTTTAGACCTACCAATTAAATTAAGTGGCAATTTGAAAAACAATCCCCTCAGTACAAATGCACATTCAAGGTAATTACAGATGAACAGAAGCAAGATTGTTCTTAAGTGAAACATATACTTAGGAGTCTTTGAAAACTCCCCCCCAGGGCCTCAAATCATTAAGACAAAGCCCCACAACATTTTGACATTAATATGCTAATGCCTGTATGCACTACATAAGTGGGTCTTACCTGCCACTTCCACGATATCACCAGGGACAATGTCCCTTGCTTTAATCCTCTGGACACTTTTTCTGTCTTGTCGATAGACTTTGCCCATTTCTGGTTCATATTCTTTAAGAGCTTCAATAGCATTTTCAGCATTTCTTTCCTAAAAGACAGCAAAAACGTGTAATTTTAAAAGCCCTCAAGGAAAAAATAAGCCTGTCAGATCCGATTTTCCAAAGGCATTATCATATGAATGCTACCAACTCAGCTCAGCTATATTTCTTCATACAGAACATTTTGTGTCCCCTCCCTTTATGAGGTTGCTGACTGGAAATCATTAGAGCATAATTCAGGTATTTGTGGGCATTTAGAACATAGAAATTGTTTATTTAAACCCTGCAGCATTTTCCATCAAGAATATCCACTGTGTTGTTGCAGGGAGGCCACACAAAGAGTTCCATGTTACATATGGATGCTTTCTGACATAAAAAAAAAGCACTAAACAGAATTAAGACTTGTGGATGTAGGTTTTGGCTGCACCTTGGCTGGAGCAGCTTAGACTCAGCCTGGACTGAGTGGACTAGCACTGCTGAATTTCATTTACTGATACAAATCAAAGATCAAGTTAAGACAAAGCCAACTTATGATCACCATGACTTGATTTGCTGAAGGAAAGTTGAAGTGAAATTAAAGCAGAGACCAGAAACTTCCCCAGAATCTCCAAACAATTTACAAACTTGGATGAATCCCCACACATGACAACCTTTTGATTTCCACTAACAGCTTTCCTATGTCAACTGCAGTTCTCTCACTGAGCACTACCAGAGATTGGTATCAATATTGTGATGCCACCTGGATAAAGAACAACGTAAGAAACCAGCAGCTTATCAGTGCTCCTTCTCCAGCTCTTGGAGAAAGAACTTATTTTCCATTTCCCTGCCTATTGACAAGAACAAACGTCATTTAGTCCTGATAATTACAGATAATGGCAGGGTGCACGTAGCTTTTAGAACATCTGCCCTTCAAATATACATCAGCCTTTCCAGACAATAAAAAATTCCTCCTGCACGTGAAAGCACCAACAAAACCATCAGAAATTCAGGTGCTGAGGAACTAAGTAGTTCCATGTAACAGTGCAGCTGAAAATGAGGGTAGTTACCAAAACTACCCTGAAGAACTAGCATTTAAATGGCACAACTCAGGGCCAGGCAGTGCAGATACCAGCACAGACCCATAAAGCTGTAATTAATACCAGCCTCATATTCAACCAGGTAAATTAACTCTGCTCCTCAGCACTACAACACCAATATTGCTTTTCTGTGGATTAACTAAGAGTCACCATTTGGCAAAACCTTGAAAGTCCCACAAAAGGAAGGTTACTTCAACACAGCTTTTCCTTCAAAAAGCAGAAAGAAAAAATCAACATCATGACCCAGGTGGCCGAGAAGGCCAATGGCACCTGGCTTGTAGCAGAAATAGTGCAGCCAGTAGGACCAGAGTAATACCCATCCCTGTGCTGGGCACTGCTGGGGCACCTCCAGTCCTGGGGTCAGCTTTGACAAGACAAGAAAGACACTGAGGGGCTGCAGTGTGACCAGAGAAGGGAATGGAGCTGGAGCAGCAGGAGCAGCTGGGGGGCTCAGCCTGGAGAAAAGGAGGCTCAGGGAGAAACCTTCCCACTTTCTCGAGAAAGTGACAGAAAGAAGAATCATCCAAGTAGCACCAGAGGAGCTTTACAATGGATATTAGCAACAATCCCTTCAAGAACTTGTGATTGTTGTCAAGCATTGGAAGAGGCTGCTCAGGGAAGAGGATGAATCACCATGCCTGCAGGTACCTAAAAGATGTGCATGTGGCCCTCAGGGACTTGGTTTAGTGGTGGCCTTGGCAGTGCTGGGTTAACAGTGTGCCTTGATGAGCTCAAAGATCTTTTCCAACCTCAAGGATTCTGTGACTCAGATCGTTCAGGCAGCTCAGTGTGCTACCCCGAGTCTTTTTGCTCCCAGTTTGCCTGAAGTGATGGCAGCCAGACTGCCCTGGCAGGCTCTGAAGCACTGGCAGGTGGCTCTTTGGGAAAAGTGCACGTGAGAGGAAAGGCTGAGGGTGGCAGAGCTGGGGCTGTGACTCAGTGCTCACATCTGGTACCTGTAGGAACAGATACATTTAGGGGTGGAGACTGTGTACCGGGACTGATTTTCCGTGCCCATTAAAACAAGGGAATGAGTCATTTAATCTGTGCAGCAACTCTGTTTCACAATGAAGTGCACTGCATGTAGAAATATACATAGAGGTATTCTTTGCATACTAACACGTCTGAAAAAAAACCCTGATTATTTCCTATAACAGGGAAACAACATAAGAAAATCCCCAAACTATACAGACAGCTTTACCTTGTATTTCATGCTTAGAATTAGTACCTGCAGAACTGTAACTCAGTTTCAAGTTAAACATTAACTCTTGCACAACTACTTTATGAAGACTTGAATATAAAATGTCATTTAAGGGGGCAATGCTGTCACCCCTTGACCGACATTACCTCTTCCCTCCACACCAGCTCCAGCAGTTGTGCAGCAAGCTGGGCACTGCCAAAAACTGAATTTTCAGGAATAATCTTCAGCCACCTTACTTGAGATAGCAAAGAGCAGAGCACAGAATGTGCAGCAATGCCACTCAAGGGCACTTCTGCCAGCATGCAGGGTCCTCTCTAACATGGGAGGGCTCCTCCTCTTAATTTTTGTTGTCATTTTGATCAGTTTGCCTTTTTTTTTAAGCATGAAACCTCAAGCACTAAGACAGCAAGTAATTATTAACTCTTAGCATCCTCCCTTAAGAAAAAAGAACAAAAACAACGAACCATACAAAGAACTTAAATTACCATAAAAATCCCAGAATATTTTTTATCTGCAGAAAAAAACCCTCTAGTAAAACATCCCCTGTCTGAAGTGATCAAATTAGTAAACTAAAATGATATGAACATTTTTGTTTTGGCACCTCAGGAAGTGTTATTTTATGTTATGATATTACTGTCTATATGATTTATAGAAAAACATCCAATTAATGTCACAGCTGACAGTGTAGGAAAAAGTTTCATGATGTTCAGATGTTTTCAGAAGAAACTTGTGCCTTTTGACAGACAGGCAGCCTTTGGAGGTACACTTAATAGGTACTATAGTAATTGAACAGAGAGAATTAATACTGTATTAATAATTTACTAAAACACAGCAGTTGTCTCAAGGGGAAACAGACAAGAAACAAGATTACAAGTGCTCCCTCCTTTGTTCCTTAGTCGGGAAAAAACCCCAAGCAAGTCAATTCAATTGTTCTCAGCTCTGCAAGGTCTGATTTATTGCCTGAAATCAGGCCTTTATTCTGGCCTGTCTCGTTCATGTGTTCAGCAGTGTGTGGCCAAACACACTGATGGGCATTTTGCCTTTCTGGCAACACTTCTGAAGCTTTCATTTTACCTTTAAGTCAACACTTTCTGTCGAGAACCTTTATGGTTTGCTGACTCTCAGGAATCCAAAGTCAGCAACACATCTTCCTTGCTTTGTATCAACACCCAGCACTGCAGTGTACAGTGTCAAACCATCAGACCCCACCACATTTGTGATTTAATGTTGTAAAAGTCTCTGCATACCTGCCACACTCCCACAATTGCATTGGCTACTAATATAAGTAAGATTACAAAAGGCTCTACAAATGCTGTGATTGTTTCTTCACCTTCTTCAAACCAGGCCAGGACCTGTAAGAGAAACACAGTGATTTCAATTACTGATTTATACAGACACCTTGCAAACTTTGTGTCTGCTAAGTTTCAACTGCTTAGACTTCAGCAGTTTTGGAAAATCCTCAATCTACCAACTTGTAGTTTTGTAATTCATGAATGAGTTGGCAAAACGCAATGGAAAAGGAGAAAAAGAATCTTTACTAAAGTGGTACAAAGTTCATTTCAGAGGCTGCTCTTCTTTCAGAGGAGTAAGCTATTTATTTGGGAAACAATTGCTACTGTTCCTTCAGAAATGAAAGCAGAAGTTGTGACAACAGTTATGACAGTGAAAAAAGATAATTTTATTACTGTATAAAACAGGACACAAACAGCTTAGTTTAACTACTTTAAACACTAAAACCTTGCCAGAATCTGAATTTTAACCAAGTTAATTGCCCATTACAAGTAACTTAGACACACAAATGAAAACAGATTTACAAGTTTTTGGTGAGTAGATATGAAAAACAAACATCTACTTATTTACATACAAGTAGTGTCTTATTGAAGCATCGAAGTGAACAGTATAGTGATATCTGAAGCTGAATTCTGAACCAAGTGTCAGATAAAACTGGATTTTAAAAGGTAAATCAACTTGAGGACCTGCATAAAAGGCTCCACATAGGATTTTATTTTAATTCCTTGCTTTAAAAGAGCACTCCAGTTCTAGGCTTCTGACATTCACTTGACTTCAAAGTGTCAGGACCTCTGCAGAGTGCTGGAGTTACTGATGAAAAGTCAAGTTAACGTGACCAAAGAGGAAGAGCGTTTTCGTCAACATGTTGAGCAACAGGAAGCCTGGAAAGTGACAGTAAATAGGAACAACGTGTTGAGATAATTAGGGCTGGTAGTCAGGCAACAGCTCTGAATCACTAGAAGACTGCAGCGAGCAAACTGTTACTAAAGCAAGCCCAGAATTCCACCAACACGCTGCTCCGAGCTATTGCTCAATTGTGAGACACTCCAGGACGTCAAAAGGAAGGAGCAGCAGCATGGAAGCCTCAAGCAGAACACAGCCTGCCAAGCAAACCCAACCCAACCCCACATTTTTATTACAAAGGGATGAACTTGTAAGATGCAGGCTGTGATTAACAGGAGTGAAACATTCCAACTGGCGACACGACACTCGCAGGGTCTGTGTAATCCCCCTGGAGAGGAGATTTAGGCAGGAGCTCTCCACACCTCGGTGTTTCTTCCCTCCTCCCACAGCACGGCTCTCCAGCCCCTGGAGCCCCTGCTGGGGCAGAGGGACCACGCTGTCCCCTCACCCCACACCCCCTGTGCCACGGGCAGCCTTCCCTCTGCACCAGCACTGCTGCTGCCCCTGCAGCTCCACGAGAGGCCAGGGCTGCATTTCCACATCTCTCAGCGTGCACAAGGTCACGCTCTGACAGCAGAAAAGCTGTTCAGTATCCGTGTCTTTCCTCCCTTCCTTTATTGGAATTCTGTAGAGCCCACTTTGCTTCTGAACAAAGCAAATAAACTCAATTATTTTGTGATGTTCTTATGTGAGCAGGCACCTACAAGGTTAACTGGGATAAAACATCTGCTTTACACAACATTAAACCAGAATCCTGTGTGTTGTAAAATAGCACTAAGACTGCAACTTCCAGAGGTAAGGAAAGTAGCTACAAGGACAGCAAGATCCAAGTATGTCAAGGAGAGCCAAAATTAAGTTTTCAAGGGATTTTTTCTCTCAATAAGCCATTATTACAAAAAAGAGCAGATGAACTCAAATTAAAGATCCTGAGAGTACAGAGTCTGATGGTTTAGATCTTCACTGTTGGTTTTTGGACAAAATTATCTATCTGTGACAAGACTAAAACAAAGTACATAGCTATTTCTGGAAGACAGCAATTCACACTTCTCCCTCCAGAAATTTCTACACAATTACTAACAGTGGAACAATTGAAGCTCCAGTTCTAGAACATTTTAGTAAATCTAGACATAACAATAAACAGATACATTGTGAGTTCTTGGTTTTGCTATAGCAGACCACAGCTACATTAACACTCCATTTAGGATACTTGTGATACACAGCACATAATCTGTAACAGAGCAGGTTTATTATTTGATAGTAGCCTGAAGTAAAAAAAAAAAAAACAAACAACCCACAAGAAAAACAAAGAGGAAGCAGAACAAGCAATACAAGTATTTAACTTGGCATTTTTAGTAACAACAGACCATATGCTGAAGTCTTGTAAAGATTAGACAATTCTTGTCCAAGTCACTGAGTCCTTGTCAGAAAGTTTCCACTAGCACACTTTTAAGACTCTGGAGAGGTTTACAGTGAAAGATCTCTTTTTCTTTTTTTAATTTCTACTCAGAAGGGCCCCACCATGTTTCAGCCCTAATCACTTTAAAACTCACACGTAGAACAGCTTAATTTCCAGGTCATTGATCTCCAATGCACTGGTCAGGCAGTATTGTCAATAGGTAAAGTCACCACGCATTTAAGAGTAGGAAAAATAAAAAAGAGTAAGATAATTGCTCAAGAGAAATGCAAGTCTAAAAGTCTCAGGACAATAATAGCAAGACATAAATGTCCCATATCAACAGCCAACATAAGCAGCTTACAGGACAACTTCCATTCAGCATTTTTGCTTTAGGGCTGCAGGAGCTATGGCTCACAGAGCCCATTTTAAACAAAGCCTAATGGGGTGGGCCTGCAGGACTAGAAGGCAAAAGATCCACAATGCCAGGCAAACAGCACTCAGTTTTCATGGTTATTTGTAAAAAGGGGCAGAGGTACAATGCCAAAGGGGGCCAGCAATGGGGTGAGCACTGATGGAAGCGGCTAAAACAGCACAAGTGTCCCTACAGCTTTGTCCATTTCTACAAGTGAAGTGTCTCTGTATTGCCAGGGAAGTTCTGGAGACAAGTTACCTCAGAGGAATATGGAGCATTAAGTAACAAAAACAGAATGGAAGAATGGGAGTTTCGACAGAATTGTGTTGCCCAGCAGGCTGTACCCGCTCACCACTAACAGAGGAAAAGCAAACACTTTGTTGTCAGCAACCTAACAGGGATTTTTGTTTGCTTTTCATTTTGACAATGGAAACTTAGAAGCAAGTTGGGAGAGTAAGATCTCATCCTAACAAAAAGAAGCCCTGGATTAATTAAAGCAGGTCATATAAAACGTATGGACTGCTTTTAAGAGATTTTCTTCTCACAGGATTTTGTGATTTAAGTTTCAGTATATTTTGGACAAAGTATCAACTACCACTCAGAAACCCTCCTTTAGTGTTTTCTCTTTTCAATATAAATTAGCTTAAAATTCAGCAGAGGCAAACTATTTTAGTAGTCCTGATCCCTGTTCCATCCATGTCAGTTATACTGAACATCAGGAAATATTAAAGAAAAAAATCCCAATTTTCGTTATATTATTCAGTAGAGATTTTTGTTTGCTACACAAGGAGAGGAAAGGGAAAAAATCCCAAACACAAACCAAGACATCTTGACCACACACAAGCACAAAGTTAAGAATTATACTGAGTTAACAGATTGTAAGCACCCATCAAATGTTACTCCGTATTTCTGAAAACAAATATATTGTTTATTATAGCAATAAGAAAAAAAACAAAACAAAACCTAGCACTCAGAGTTTAATTCCTACAACATTAAATCACAGTGACTTCTCACATTTTTATCACCCCTACCCTTGTGCTAATGAGCAATCTAAGTTTAGCTAAAAGCATGCCAGTGTCATGTTCTACAGCAGCCCTTATCTTGTGCCACATACTCACTGCTGCTGACCTTAACAGGTAACTTTGGGGTGATTTCAGGGCAATCCCTGCAACATGGTCACTGACACATCCTACTTCCTCCAAGGGGACCTTTGCTCACCTTTTACCACAAACTGGGTTATACTCATGCTAATTTATAGGCTTTAACAACCTCTGGGCTAAAGCACAATATATCGTTTTCATCTTAACACAGATATCCAGGAGTGGAAAACATTCCTGGAACATTCACTTCTAAGTCAGCTTAGGAATCAAAGGAATAATTGAGAGGAGGGAATGCTCTTAGGATGCTGTATAAATACTTGCAAGTTTTGGTAGAGTTCATAGCCTACATTGCACCTTGTAGAGGGAAATGCACTGTGTGATGCAGAGCTAAGACTGCACGGTTCAGCACACACCACTGCTTAAAGCATCCATACTTTAACAAGGAATTATTCTACATCAGATGCAGTAAACATTTTGCAACCTGTCAAAATCATTTATACAGCAAAGCAAGCTGTTCTTTTCAGTAAACACTGTAGATCTGAGCACATACTACACAAGTATCAAGAATGAAAAGCCTTGAATACACTCCACGGGTTTATTTCTGCAGAGGCTTCACAGATTCACAAGTCTATTCACAGAGCCATTTACTCACCATCAGAAATTATTTATACTGTTTCTCCTCAAAAGCCATAGTCAAGGCTTTCACTAAGCAGGCACATCTGTAACAGCAGTTGTGACCTGGAATGCAGGACACAGGATCCCCAGCCCACAAACACCAGCATCTGACCCCAGAAATCAGCCTGGGTGACACTGAGCTGCTGCTCTGAGTTATTTTACTGACACGTACCTGACAGGCAGGCTGGGAGCAGAGGGCACAAAAGGCACTCTGAACACAAAGGTTTATACTGTATATGAGAAGTTTCTGCACAAAACCCAATGCAGATCTCAGTGCTACAGATGTCTGTTAATGTGCAATCAGTTCTAACAGTAATAAACTGATTTGTGATCGCAGCACAACCACTACAAAAACTCCCTCGACATAAAAAAATTATCTATATACTTTGAGATCCTTTCTCTCATTCCTGAATCTTCATTATTTTAAACTGACAATGTACAGCTGGTAAAGAACACCAGGATTTAGGTGATGTAATTAAATCCTATTTTTGCAGTAACACAATCCTTGTATCAACATATCCAGCAGTTCTTTACAGCTACTACAAAAGTCTGTAATAGGCTTTCATCAAGAAAAAGTGTTTAAACCTAAGAAAAACAGACAATATGATCACCTTCTGAGCAAAGAAAACACTAGAAACAAACACAAAAGGGAAGAGCTTTTAAAGAACCAAAATTATAATATATCTAGGGTTTTTTTACATTTCATCAGAGAAAATCTTTACTTCTAGCATTAATTTAGTGTGCCTCTAACTCTAAAATAGGAGACAGAAAAGGCAGAGCAGTAGCCCAAGGTCATGTACCATGTCAGCTGCACAGAAGCAGAGAACCCAGATCTATCCCACACTCCATTAGACTACAGTCTCCTCTTAATTAGATAGGAAAATTAACCATACTGAGAAAAGCAACTGATTTCAGTTACTAATCAAGTTTTCCAAGAGGACTCAGCAGTGTATGTTCTATGACCTCTGTCAGTCTGGTCTCATACTTACTCAGACTCAGCCATGAAAGCTTTAGTTCAGTGAATTTGAATTTTCACTTATTTGTTTGTAATAAAAACAACTAGTGTACCTTGGCATGGAAGGCTAACAAACTTCTGTGCTGTCATTTGTCTCATGAGATGACAGAAACACTCCTGACTTTTCAGGAACAAAAACACATCCCCTTTTCACCCTCTGTGAGGAAAAGGGGAAGGAGGAGGGGGGGAAAAAAAGGCTTTTGAAGGACTGTTTATTCAGTTTTTGATAGCCAGGCTGATTTCCTCTCCAGGAAACAGAAGGTGAGCGAGGCATATCTGTCTCCATGGTCAAGACTGATGTCAGCAGCCACTGCTCAGCTGGTAATGGTGAATTACAGACCCAAAGGCAGAGCCCTTTGGAAGGTGTTGGTGTGGGGAGACAAGATCACAGCACAAACTGCAGCACCAGGGCAACCCTGCCCCCACAAATGCAACAGCTTCAACATTCTCCTCTGCCCAACCTAATTAGCTTGCCTTTAGCTAAAGAGTGACCACAATTTCCACTCCCCCCAGGAGCTGCAGCATTTTTTTTTAAAGTAATTAATTACAACTCCAGGGTAAAGTCTACTGTAAACTTTTACTCCTACCTAAGCAATCCAATATTCTGCAAGCTTTTGTTTCTGTTGTCCATCTCCCCAAGAAATACAGCCTTCACCTTCCTTCTATACTGAGCCTTCATTCCATTTCACAGTTCTCCAGCAAGCACATACCCTTTACACATAATGCAAAAAGATTGCCTAATCATGTTTCCTCAGGGGAAAAAAAAAAGTTAAGAATGTTCTTTTTGTTTTAATCCTGTATGCTAAGCAAGACGTCCATTTAATGACTTGAGTACCCAAAGGTCAGTTACCAAATTTGGTCACCAATGGTGCCATCACAGGCGTCAACATTCTTGTCACTGTCAAAAGCAACAACTGTCACCTTGCTATTATCAGGGAGGGAAGGCAACTGGAATATTCGCCATGTAGGTTCTATTTACAGTCTGCATTGCATCCAAAAATGTCTTCCCATGATTATACATCCAGCCTGATAACGATTAACCCAAAGGCAAGAAGAATGTCCAGTTAAACGCTTACTTACTCAAGGTTAGCTTTCAAAGCCAACAAAAGCATTGGGAAATCCCACCTCAAATAAGCAAACTGGGCTGAATGAGAAGCACTTTTTAAAATACCTGTCTGGTGTAGTTATGTGCTTATGACTCATGCAGTGAAAGACTCCCTGAAATTTCGTTTTCCAGCATACAGAAACCTCGTCACAAGGAACTAATTTAAGAGACAGAAATTTTGCATCTCATTCTTCTACTCCTTGAGAAAGAATAATTTCAGTATGTACAGTCTGTATACATTGGAACATGTCACTCTGCCATACAGAGCCCTATGAAATAAAAAAATCATACTTACAAAAGATATGCAGGCGGCCAGCAACAAGATTCTAACTAGCAAATCTTCAAACTGTTCAATCACAAGCTCGAGTAAGGTTTTTCCTGCAATATATAACAAAGCCATTTAGTCATGCACATTTAAAAAAAAAGAATTATCAACAAGAATTAGCAGAAGATTTCATAATCATGCTCACCTTCCTCAGCCGGTAGCTCTGTCAGCGGAAGATTTTTCCAGGGAGCATGTCAAAGAAAAGAAATCACCAAAGAAACACGTTAGAGCATTATAAGGCATCCACACCAGATATCGTTCCTGAATTGCACACTCAACCGGGAAGGATTTGACAGACATACTGAAAGCCCCCTTAAGGTGGCTCTTTTCACCAGAATACGTGAATGGGCCTCAGAGTTTTGCATCTGAAGACACAGAAAGGTTCGCCGGCATGTGCCAAGGGTTATAATTCAGCCAAGTCATCACTCCCGCCAGCTGTGGGACTTCTGCTGGTGCTGCACACAAAGGGTCAAAGGCTCAGAATGCTTTTCAAATGCTTTCTGAAAAAGCTTTTCCTCCACCTTCACTTCAAAAAACCACAAACCATCAAACTTGGCTGAAAATATTTCAAATTCTTTCCTCCATTTTAAGGGTATTTCCTTATTTCTGCTCTCCCCTTTATGTCCCTGCAACTAGATTCAGTAATCCAAGAGGCACAAAAGCAGTGTTAAATCTAAAAAACCACCTCCACTGTATAATCTTCTCACAGATCTTCATTTTTACACAACGGCATGGGAGTTCAGAAGGGACTAGGACAGATAAGCAGTAAGGAATTTTAAAAATCGGCTGAATTTTGTGTCCCGACCGGAGAGAAAAATATAAAATAAGGGGCTGAAAGGCGCTAAAAATCTGGGGAAAATGAAGGTCAAGACGGACAAAA
>VZRZ01002776.1:354159-421830 GCA_013398175.1 Climacteris rufus | reverse complement strand
GGGGCTGCGCCTCACGCGGCGGCGGAGGCGCTTCCGCCGCGCACGGGGAGGGCCCTCAGGTGCGGTGGCCGCTTTCCCGCCCCCGCTGCCCCGGCGCGAACCGCCCTCCGTCCCGGCCTCAGCCCGCGGGGAGGGGGAGCGGGGCTGCCGGAGGGGAGCTGCCCGCCATGGGGCTCTTGGCGCAGGGCTGGGCGCGGAGCTGCACCGGCGCGTGTGGCGACGGGAGCGCCAGCCGTCCTGTGGGGACTGTCCCCGCCCTGTCGCGATAGGAGCCTCAGCCAGGCCAAGGGTGAGTGTGGGGTTGGCCCCCACCTCAGGAGCATCATCCGGTCGGAGGATGCCTGTGGGGCTGGCTCGCTCTGTCGCGACAGGAGCAGCATCGAGTCAGAGTGGGAGCGTGTGATTCACACAGGGAGGTCATGGATTCTCCCTCTCTGGAGACATTCCAAACCCACCTGGGCACCTTCCTGGGTCACCTGCTCCAGATGACCCTGCTTGGGTGACTGGGTGATCTCAGGGGTCCCGTCCTAACGATTCCGTGGTTGTGTGGGGCTGCACCAGCCTCTGTCGTGACAGGAGCCTGACCCGCCGCGAGTGTGCAGAGCTGAGGGCCGTGGGCCTCGTTCACTGTGCAGAGGTCGTGCCCTGCGCTGGCACTGAGCAATGTCCCGATTCCCGTCGCACACATCCCCGTGACAGCGCACTCAGCCCCGGCGATAACGGGAGGAGGAATAAACTGCACGGTGTGATTTGAGCCGCGGCTGTGCGGTGAGATACCGGCTCTCCTCAGCACCAAATCTCGGTACCGACACGGGCACACGAACCGATACAGAGCACAGAAAACTGACTGATCCATCCAATCGCACCTGGTAATTCACAGGAACTTTAATGAACACAAACCCGAGAGAAATCAGCGCCGAGTGACATTAATACACCTGCAGTACACACACAAGCAGCTCAGCACACAGTATAAACACCTTGCCTTTAACGCTTGGTGCCAAGTGATGCTCTTGTATACATATGTGTGTGCAAATATCAAAGCTGATCCCTACATGTGTGCTGGCTTACATAAATGCAGATCCTACATACAATCTGTATTTCCATCACTTATAAACCACCCACAGCACCACGCTGTAAGAAACTGCATGTCTGATCTGGAATGAAATATCTTAGTCTTACCTCTGTGTAACAAAAAGGAGGATGGAGAGGGGTCAGACTGTATAAAATTATGATGTTCTAGGGTACTTGTGGCCCTATGTCCTTTCTAACAAAAGTACAACTGCTCTAAAAGCCTCCTCTGTGAATGGCCAAAGTCCAAGGAAGGATAAGCTGACAGCCTACGCTTCACAGGGCAGTTCTGAATGAAAATTCCTGAGTTGGATCTGATGACCTAGTTCAGGTAAGGCAATCACTTATCCAATGCCATGCCCATATTAATTTTTGTCTTGCTTATCAGCAGGATTAATCAGCATGGCCAAATGTTGCATCAGTACAGTTATGTTGCTTTTCATGCCTCACACTAAACCTAAATAGACATAGCCTGTTACAGAGGGGAAGAATGACAGGTGTATATAATTTATACAGTTCACTGTAATTTCTTAATCAGTTTTAGTAGTTTTCTTGATATTGTATAAACACATGATGCCACCATCCCCAAAACATGTACATATGCATATGCAGTGTTAAAAATACATAATTTCCACAATAATTATATATTAAATAATGCCAGCTACTTGAATTAATGTATTTCACTGACTAACAGCTCAGTGTATCTATATGAGTACTTTTTTCCTTTCTATCACATTAATAAAACCTGCCTTATGTGTAAGATTTTTGTAAAAATACATTTACCACAGCAGTATTTTTACACACAAGTGTATTTACTAGCCTTCATATACAAGTGCACCTGTAAAGGACTTGAAACTCCTGCCTTTTATTTTCTTACTATTTTTAAGTATTACAATTAAACATCAGTAGCAATTTTCAAAACAAAATGGTACTAGAAAGAAAGCCAGGTCACATTTGATATTATTTCCCCCTGTGTTGTACTTCCTATGTCATTCTTGGTTTCCTTTTTGTGCCTGCTTCCAAAAGGGCTTATGCAAAATTATTTTAAGCATAGCAGAGGCATGGCACGTGCAATTAGAGCTTGGCAGAGCATATAATAAAGCAGATACTGTGTTCTTTCAGTCTCACTTGTTAACAGGAGGAAATGCTGCTGGGAAGGCAAACAGTTCGAATTCTAACAAATCCTGGAGAACTCCTGGCATTCCCTGGGATTCACTAGTTCAGCTACAGTTTGACAACTTCCTTTCATTGTTTCTCTCTCATCCATTCATTACAGAGGACTTGATTCTTCCCCCGTTTTTCCATCTTTTGAGCACAGGACCTGGAAGCAGAGTCCTCTGCCTGTGTTTATTTCTGTCATGTGTTCTGTTATGGCTCAGTGAATTTTGAGAGAAGAATGACTGAATTGAGGACTGTTCTACAGTTCTTTCTCTTCCAGAGCAGAATAACCTCTACATTTCCTTTCCTGTCTTTCCCTAGAATTGCAGGACCACTGCTGCTGGCCAGTGAGGATTCCTTTGCAGGTGATGCCTTCCAAATCCTCTGACAGCTACACATTTGAAAAACATTTGCAGATACAATACTTGGTCTAGACAGCACAGTGCAGAAATGAGCTACAAATACCCATGTAGACACTGCAGCAGAAGCAGTACCTGCTAAATTTGGCATCACTTGAGATCATACAAATTTAGAATTGTGAGTTGAAATCAGTGTTGTTTCCCATCACTCTGCAAGGATTCATAACGCTTCCTATGACATTTGTCTTGTCTCTTAAAGAAGATGGTTATCTAAAGGAGGTGGTTATCTAAAAGAGAGGGTTATCTAAAGGAGAGAGTTATCTAAAGATGGATATCTTGACCCAAATCAGAATGACATCCCCTCAGCTCTGCCTGAAGCAAAGGAGCCCATGAAAGCTCCCAGGCAATCCATGCATCCAGCAGGTGCAGGCAGCTTTACACTCTCCATTTTTAGGGAAGGAAATCAATTCATTTTGCTGCTGCAAAGTTGCAGTTCATTATTGGAGTGGAACCCCTTAGAGTGGTACCTGGGAAAGAAACATGACAAAATGGGGCAGTTTTGGCCTTGTTGAAATTCCATCCACATAATGGAAGTATATGTTGGTACATTTGGCCTACTCTCTTTTTTTCACTGTAATATATTAAGAAGAAGCAGCCAACACATCAGGCAGCAGCATTAAAACAGTTCCTGTAATGCTTACTAATTGAAGTAAATGGGAATTTGGCCTGAGAGAGGACTGCAGGATGCTTTCCTTCAAATTGCAATAACATTAAGTCATCCCTATTGCTGCAGAGCAGATTCACAGCAGAGTTACTGGTCATAATGTGAACTGTCTCTTGCTGTACACAAAAACATACGTTTTGTAGCTCAATTTTCAAACAAGATTAATAGTTTTGAGTGGAGCTAAACTCAGCATGGAAATGCCAGTTGTTGAGCCAACACACATGAATGCTGACCTGCAAGAGGATCTCTTTCAGTGAGCATAGACAAAGTGAGAATATTCTGCTTAATTGTGCCAAATTATGTCATGATTTTTGCAGACTGGCTAATTGCCTAATGGGGCTTAGGTTGAGACCACCAAACTCATTGCTCTCATCACCCTGGCTGATTTCAAATACAAGTCTTCATGAGTGACAAATGGGGGCATTGTTTCTTCCTCCCACAGTACAATTTTATTCCTCTGAAATTACAGTTATTAAAATGTTTCAGGCAGTTGAAATCTACTAAGGCATATTAAAATGCTGCAAAAGTGCTGTATCAAAGTGGAAAGGTTTTAAATCTGCAGTTCTGTCATAGGATAATGCAGTTTAAATATAGTAACTGTTTTTTCCAGTCAGCTTGCTCTTTGATTTCATGGTATTATGTCAAGGGGTTTTTTTTCCTCTCTCCCCCTTTAAGAAGCTTATAGCTTAAACAGCAAAATGCAAAAAATACTGAGGTGAGACAATTACACAAACCAAGCAGATAAAACAGTGATAAAATAAGAGTTTGAATGTTGATAATTAAGATAATCTGAGTTTATTCTGAATAATTTTTATGCCTAGGCAGTGTGTGTTCCCGTATCAGCAGCAGGTAGAGTGTGACTTCCACTGAGACTGAGAGGCTGTGAACACAAAGGATGGTGTTGCTGCTGGGAGATTTCTAGAACTGAATCTCTGTTCCTGCACAAAGCAGCTCCTTGCTGCCTTGGAAGTGTAAAAGAGGCAGTGAGACAGGGTGTGATCTCAGTGACAGTGAGAGATCACAGGTTGGCTTGGTGGATTTCTTGTTTTATTTCTCTATCCTGTTCATAATCATTTGGTTCATCACTCAAGACTCCATTAGAGTATTTGCCACAATGATCTCCATTTCCCTGCTTGGAAAAATCTGTGTATCCCATGCTGATGTCAGTAGGAGATCTAGGAGTATGGGAGAGAGAAACATTATACCAGAACCAAGGTCCATCATCCATATCTGAAAAAATAATTTATCCTTATTTTGATGGTCAGTTCCCTGAAAAAGAAATCAGCTAGACTGTTACCTTAAAAAATGCACAGCAACTTTAGAAATAAAGCACTGGTTGGTGCCCACGTGATTTGAATTCTTATCTCATCCTGACCTGATTTTTCCATCTAATTAAGGTCTAATTCTGATTAATTTGGCAGTTTGCTGCCATTTTTTTCCTTGTGTAAATATTCCTCGTGGACTTCTGCATCTCAGTTTTGCTCTCTGTAGACAGGGGGCTGCATGGCCAAGCACAATATTTATAAAATGGTAGTTTGTTGTTTGTAAGGTGTTACAGAATTGCCCTGTATTTTATATCTGTAACAAGGTGATGGGTAGCTGGGGTGTCATAGCTGGGGTGATGTTATATAGTAGTTACCTATAAAATTTAATAGTGCATTGGCACTTGAATTACTTTGCTCCAGGCCATGGGCCACCACTTCCTGAGCAAAGGAGTTACCCAGGTTTTGGACAGTAAGACTCTGGTTAAAGTGAACCACCTGAATTAGTGCTCCAGGCCATGGGCCACCACTTCCTGAGCAAAGGAGTTACCCAGGTTTTGGACAGTAAGACTCTGGTTAAAGTGAACAACCTGAATTAGTTATTTTAAAAACTTTTTCTTTAATTTTTTAATCTCTTGACCCTCTCAGAGGCAGTAATCAAGGTGTTTATACAACAATAAATATTTCCTTTTTTTTTCGAGTTATTGCAAGGTACCATGAACAGTTCCACCATGCCACAGGCATCTGCCATTCCATTTTTTATTTGCTGAATCACAAGGAAGAGTCACACTCTCTCTGACTTTTCAAGACTGAAAGGAAGACATGCAGGTGCACTCCATGTAGGTGAGCAGCAATAATGTAAGATTGAACAGCTTTTCTTACTCATGGAGATGACTTCATTTTCAGGCATTGTTGGGGACTAATGGCACTTTTCCTAGATGTGTGACACTTTGTGATATGACACAAGCTGAAGTTTCTGTGTTCCTTGTGGAGGGTTCCCTCCAAACTCATGGGTAGTTATTAGTAATACAGTAAAGTAACAGCCTTCAGTTTTCAGACAATGATAAAATTCTTGTGTGCCATCAAACAAGCTCTTTTTCAAAACAGAATTTTCAAAATTCTATTTAATATAAAATTCTTTTAAAAGGTGATTTTTTTCTCTCTGTCATGAAATAAGACAAAATGAGGGATTGAAACCAAATGCTCTTTTTGATTTATGAACTAAAGTCTTCTACTTTGAACCCTCAGAAATCTATGTAACCCACAATCCACATGGGCTTTGTTTTTTAAAAGGCAGTATTTTTGTGGTAAGATTGATGGGTACAATTACAGTGTGTCTGTCACCTTCCCCTACCTTTCTTAAGGTCTTCACAAATGCTTCCTAACGTGGGCTGTTCAGGAGGAAAAGAGAAACTACTGGACTCCCTTCATTCTCTAATGTGATTCTAACCAAACCTGAACATGTTTGTCTTTAGTGGAATAAATATTATATTGATCTTCTTTGTTTCCATTTCCTCAACTCATTTCTACCACTTAATACAATCTATATAGGCATTTCACAGAAATGACAGATTTTCAAAGGGGTTTAACCTCCCAAATTACCTGTGGTAGGCTTTGGTCACTCACAGAACAGGAATTCTTACAGTTTATCTGTCAAAACTCAATGCTTCCAATGTAAGACATCTGTTTTTCTCTGCTTTTTATGCATAGATTTATTATATGTCAATGGTGTTGCATGTGAACTCAAATTATCCTGACCTACAATTCTTGTTCTATTTCAGGGTTTTGGGTTTCTAAGAGATTGTTTAACTCCTGGGTGGGTTTTTTTTCCCCCAGTTCTGTTAGAAAAAGAAAACCTCCCCTGAGTCATATTTTAAAAATACTGTTAAGCTCTTAAAGCTCCTTCTGCTCCCATGTCACAAAGCATTATTGAAAAGATATTCATTTTTACCACCTACAATTGCTCAGATGGAGAACTTAAAGAATTCTTTTCTACTCCCATGTTGAAACTCTGCCGGCAGCATTCTTGTTCCTAGAAGTGAGCTGCAATGGTTTTCCTACTCTGTGCACATTGAGCTTTCTTGTGAGAACAATGCTATTGAGCTTATAATTTGATATTAATAACATTAACAAACATTATTATTATTATTATTAACAGGAATAATAATAGCAGTGCTGATACTGTGGTTACTGTTACTAGATTAATTATTTGCATTCACTTCTTCTAATCAAGGGTCTCGAGCCTTTCATAAACCTTAATGAAAATGAAAATGATGTTATAGAATATCCCTGAGAGAACAGGATTGTCATCCCCATTTCACAAGAACAGGAGCTGAGGTTCAAAGTCACAGTCACACAGTCTATGGCAGAACTAGAAATAGAAATGGTCTCCTGGCTCCCAGTCCTCTTTCTTCTCCTGTCACCCTAAATAGTTTCTGGTGTAGTTTTGTAAGACCTTTATCACATGATTTTCAAAAACCATGTCCTATTTGTTAAGGAAAAGTGAAAAATCATTTCAAAACAATTTAAGGTGATTAAAAAAGAGACTATCTAATTTTTGAATGAGGTTGCTGAAATGATTTTAGCCGTTTCATGGGCAATGCCATCCAAGCTTCATGAGTTAATCCTGACCATAAGTACACCTAAAATAGATATCTTTGCCTCCAGCTAATCAACAGGCTTGCTGCCTAAATAATTTATGTATAACCAACTAGTGGAAACTAGATCTTCTGTGATTTCCCCAGACACATATTCTGCATGTATCATGTATATCCTTGCCTATTTCTGATATTCATTTGAAATTCAGTTGGGACATTTCAGAACACTTTTGTGCTCCAGCTGCATAGCTCTAAGAAAAAGCCAGCTGGAGACATAATACAGGATCTTTGAACTGGGCAAAGTAATGTTTAAAATCCAAATGCATAGTAGATGAAGAGTCTGACTTTTTTGTTAACCAACAATGGATTAGAATTTTAAGAAATACACTTTTAACACTGGCATTTGTGGATAAACACTTTGTCTCTCTCCCTACTAATGGCATTTCGTAACAAAATTCATTGACAATATAGTGATAGGCAGACAAAGAGATAAATATGTGATATGAGAGGATGATGAAATAAAATGAAAAATTTAATAATCTAATTTTTTTGCTGGAAATTTGAAAAACATACAGTACCACATCGTGCTTTTTGGACACCTTTGTGTAATGTTGCCTTCAATGGAGTAGTGAAATGAAGCTTGGGTTAAAACTCCCTTCACTGTGGAGAAAACAGATTTTATTTTCCAGTGTCTGCAAACAGAAAGCAAAAGCATCATCAGACATTGTCCTGCCTTACTCTGACTGCAAATTGAAGAATCTGTTTCACATGCATAGCTGAAATGGAAGGTACAGTACAAACTGTCTATCTGGAGTTCATAACTTTTCTCCAGAATTCCTGACTGGAAAATATATTCTGTCTCTTGTGGATGGCAACTGCTGAAAGACAATTCTGGCACGTCTGCTCTGCTGTGCCAGGAATGCTGTGCACTGTTTACTGCTCTTGTTGAGACTTGCAGCAAAATTAGGGCCACGTTGTAGCTTCAATCAGCCACACAGGAGTGGGAGGAGGAGCAGCAGGTACTCCAGGAATAATTGAGGTGTGGCAGCCAGAAGTTCTGCAGCACTGAAAGAACACAACAAGCATTGTTGTTACTCCAGTGCTGGTTGGTGCTGCCTTCACCTGGGGAGTTTGTGGCAGCTCTGAACTGGAATCCCACTTGTGGAGCTCTTTCTACCTGTGCAAAGGGAGGGAGAAGCACTTTGTTATTCCAAATCACACCATTTTACCTGCACCTCTGCCTCCCCAGTCCAAAAAATGCCCTTCTATTCTCAAAGTTAACAATGTCACCGTGTTCCTCCACCCTGGTTTTGTCTGGGATAGAGTTAATTTTCTCCCCAGTAGCTGCTGTAGTGTGGTGTGAGTGAGGGGCTGTGTGGTGTTTAGCTGCCTGCTGGCTTAAACCACCTCCTATTCCTGTCTTTGCATATTCCATCTCTGCACAGTTGAAATTCCTTCAGGCCTGAGCCTCGGGGCAGTATGTTGAGTTCATGTACCATTCCCAAATGTGAACTTGATTACCTTGCAGATACAAGGGTTTTCTCATTTCAAATGTCACAGAAAAGACTAAGAAAAGAGGCAAATGAAAATCTCATTGAGAGTGGTAAAGACATGAATTGTTTCTGGCCTGTATTCACGTAGCACCTGTTTATGACAACTGTAGGAAGGGATAAATGGATTTGTTAATTCATATTTGCTGTGCAGAGCTCCCTGCTGCTCTGCAAAGCTGGGAGATCTCCACTGATTAAACTGACCTTTAAAGGCACCACTTTTTAAAAAATGTCCAAGCACTGAGCCATGGGAATCTGGCAGGTATTCCTTCAAAGCCTGGGGATGCTCATCATCCATGAGAAAACTTGAAGCATTCAGTATTCTCATATGTTGAGACAATTTTGGGTGGTTTTGTGATACCTTTTAAGGCCTCAAAATACTGGAATTGAGGATTTTATAGCCAGTTGATGCTGGATATGATGTGCTGGAGCCATGAACAATTTCTGTTGCTTCTGTGTCTCTTTCTGTACAGGCATTTTGGCTGATGGGAAAGAGATGTCTTTCCATGTGGCATGGGATGTATGCAGCTCATCTCAACTCTTACTAAATGTGATGTCCAACTTTTTTGATTAAATTCCTACTCTCTTATCCACTTACAATTTTTGCTTGAAAAACGGTGGTTGCCACTGGAAACCATGATTTGCCACTTATTCCTTTTGTTTGATCCTGGCTGACACAAGGTTGTTTTTTGTTACTCTTTCTGTACATTTTGATTCCTTCTGAATCATCCAAACAAGAGGCCTGAAGGCCATTATACACCACAGCAGTACCAGTAGTTTATTTTTTTGGCTGTTTTGGCTCAAAGAAAAATCAATTCAATTATTCTGATTAGGAAAGAGACTCAGTTAAATTCATTCTCACTTCAATTTGATGAGAGGACATTGTCCCTTTGCTAAGTGTGATGAAATAAAAAGCAGACATTGAAGGGTTTTTTTGGGTTATGTGGCTTTGGTTTTTGTATGAAGAGAATATAAAAATCTCAGTCTATAAATTCACCATGGCAGTAAAATTATGTGTCAGATTTTTGGATGGGTTGGTTTTGTGCCAGCCAGCACTCTGTACACTGGACCATGTGTTGTCTACATGAACCTTTTTTAACTTTATGCTGCCATAATCTTTATATGTCTGTCCTCTCACAAGCTGAATAAATGTCATGTAGTACATTCTGTCCCATCTGTCACAAGTGCTATTGTGGAATAGAATAGCATTATAATAATGTCTGGATCCATAATGGATTAGTATTGATGAGAGATCCCAGCTATTTTATGCAAAGTGAGTATCAAGGAGGATGTATAGAAAATACAGATACAAAAGCAAAGCTCTTTTGGAAATAGCTGCATTAAACATATTTTGGAAGGTCATTCTCTTACGTCAGAGATGTTTGGGAGAGGTTTGACATTCTTATTAGTAATTGTTTATTTTTTGAAGTGTAAACCAGCAGTTGTGGCTTTCACATGACTAACTATGCAAGGATGTCAGATGAAATTTCCTAGTAATATACTTTAAGAAAATTCTAGAAAAAGCTGTACTAAACATAGAAATGCCACCATGTCAGCTCCTCCCAGACCAAAAAGTAAGATGCAAGATAGGCAAGACAGGGATCTCCCTTTTCTGCAGGCATAGAGTTTCCTCATTTAGCTCTGGAGTTTCATGGCCTTCCACCTGCCACTGGGCAGAATGGTGACCATTTGTTGGCTTGCAGGGCAGTGTCATTTCAGAAAGAAATTCCACTTGAAATGGAGAAAGTGTCCATTTTTGTGAGGTATAGATTCAGTTACTTACATGACAGCTGCTTGCAGAAAGAAGCCAAGCACTTAAGAGAATGATTTGAAAGAGGCAGAAAGTCACAACAAACCACTCAGCTTTTTTTAAAACTGGATTCACACAGAAACAGCGAATAATTAATTGAGGCCAAAGTACATGTCCTACTGAGTTTGCATTAGCTGGAAGGTTTGGAAATAATTAAGAGCAAAACTGTTAATACTCCATTTAAATAGCTGCTGCCTATCTGTCCAGTCTGAAAGCCCAATCTGTTGTATTCAATCAGCTTTCAGCTGCTACTTGCCAGCAGCCTAATTCCCCAGTCTTGTCTCTGTGCTGTGCTTGTGCATTCCACTACCTGCTAAGTTAAACCCCACAGCCCTGCTTCTGCAGGGAGATTTCCAGTGCTATTCCAACTATCCACACTGGGTCAGGATATATCCCCAAAGCTGGGGGCTCACACCACCACGCCTGCTTCCACTGCAGCACCACATGGGAGAAAGGGGAGCAGCAGCTGTGGGCTTGAGCTCCCAGGATTAGGGCTGTGCTCATTCATACCATGCCCTGGGCATTTAAGCACTTTGGACAAGCTGTTGACCAATATTTCCACCTCTTTTTTTTAAGGGATCTAATACAAAGTTGCTCCTCCAAACTGCTGTTAACCAGGGCCACGCTGCAGGTCATAATATTTCAGTTTTCCTACATCTCTTTGCATTTGTGTTTCACGTTCAATACTTTGGCTGATCATTTATACTGCAAGAGGATTAAGAAGAAATTAATAATTGTACTTATTGTTTAGCTTGGGCAAGGATCTGTGCAAATGGAGAGTGAGACTACAGGGGAGTCTCTGCTTAAACCTGACAGTTCTAAAGCTGTGGGGAGTGCTGGAAATGCAGTGCAGTGAAAGGTGTTTGCAGCTGAAGAGGCGTTTTAAACCTCAAACCTGTACCACCAGTTCTTTGCTGAGAAATGTGTATTAAAAATGACAAAGTTCATTGCACAGGCATTTAGAAGGAACTAAAGAGCAATTCATTGACCTTTGCAGATTAAGTATTGCATATTGTCATAAGGGAGTGATATTTGAGCAACAAACAGCAAATGTACACAATTATCTTCCATTAAGCTCTCACTGGAGGCAGTCAGGAGTTCCTGATCCCAGCGTGGTTCGTGCTCTTGGCATCTGGAAGGTTTTCAGTGGGCACATCAGTCCTCTGAGCCTGTCAGAGGATGCTTCGTGCTGTGCCTGCCTTTTTTTGTTCCTGAAAAGGTACCTAGGCAGGAAAGAGGGCAGAAGGCTGTGGGGTGGCAGTGCAGACGGAATACTGAAGGCTCTGTGCTCCCCCCCAGGGCAAACAGAGACCCCAGTGCCTGACTCTGTGGGCCTCAGTTTTCCTGGAATTCAATGGGACTGAAATGTTTGCAGAACACACAGAGAAACTTCCACTTGAAGGCAGCAGCAAAGAGCAGTTCTGCTGCTTTTGCAGAACGTTTATATTACAGAAAGAGGATGGATGCAAATGAAGCATGTGTATAATTCAAAATTTGAGTGCAATAAAAGTTAAGTATGTTCTCCTTTTTTCTTTTATAATTTGTTAGCTCATTCGTTTAATTTATGGAGAAAAATTTATAGAAAACTTTTTTTCCTTTCTTCTAGAGAATGAAATAATCTGTTCCAGTACAAATGAATATATCATATTCATATATGATTTGCAAGAAGATGAATTAGTGTGTCTCCTTCTCCAGTCTTTCTTTCACTTTTGTAATTCTACAGGAAGATTATTTTCAGATTCACTGTGTTTCTCTTTGTTTATGTGGCTTGCTGCACACTGAAATGAATTTGCTACACTCTTTGCTAACACAGTGTTTTGAAAACTACTTTTATTTAGAAATTCTTTTACAACATTACACATTTTCAAAAACTAAATCTGTAAAAAAAAAAAAGAAAAATTCTGTTCATCAGTCTTAGCACTTGAACTCATAATTGTGTGTCAGATGTAGAAAAAAAATTGGAGCTCTCCAGGGCCTGTGGACAAGAGAATCACTTTACCAGGACATTGAGATAATTTATCTGGGTGACTTAGAAAAAATGCTAGATAAGATTGAAATTTGGAGAGGCTGAGCACGTCCAGTCTCAGCTTTTGGATTAACAAGGATAAATCCAGCAACTGGCATGTGAATATGTTAATGCTGTAGATTCTAGCATGGAAACAGGAAACAGTATTTATGAGGCAAAAATGTATCAGAGATTAATTCAGTTCTATATATAATGTATACATTTTACAGATACAAAATCTTTGCCAAAATATGCATAATTTGCAAGTACACCGAAGTTAGAAAATGCCAGAATAAAGGTTGCCTTTCCATGCATATGCCCTAAAGGAATCTTTAATTACAATATTCCTGGCTTCACTTTCTAACACTGGAATTTTCTGATTTCACTTCGTGCTTGATTTTGAAGTCTTAATATTTTCTCTTTTAAATAAAGACTTAGGGGTGCATTTCCCCAGGTTTTAAGAAAAACAAACAACATTGGAAAACAACAATATTCCATCTTTCTACCAGTGTCAGGCTGTAACCTTTATGTGTCATCCCAGGAGCCTTCTGAGAGGATTTATCTGGTGCTGGTGTGGTGTTGAAGCTGAGCAATGATCCTGTGGGTCTCCTGTCGTGTGGCACAAAGCTCCAGGTGTCAGCACAGGCCTGGAAGGTAAGAGAGCACCTGAGCAGAGTTTTAAATTGGTTACTTATTATTGCTCTCATCCTCTTCTCTTCATTATGCTCCTTATTGTGCAGCCATTGCCAGCCTTGCTGAGAGCAGCCACTTGAACTTCCCATATGCACAATCACTTCTGCCCATGCAGCTGAATGTAAAACACTGATTTCTGGTTTGCTCACGTTTTAAAGCCACTTTGCACATGGTTTATGCAGCTGTGAGTGCCAGCACATAATGCTCCAGCCTGCAAATCCAGGGCCCATGTGCTGAGGAGGGTTCCACTTGAAGCTGATTTTTCTCCCCGTGGCTGTTAAGTCAGAGTAGTCACACTGACAGCACAGGAGTTGATAAAGATTTATCACACATCCAGTGCACTGAATCACTGTACTTTGTCTGCCTCTTTCTATTGTGGACTGAAGAGTTTTGATCAATAGTGGCAGCATGCAAAGCCTCATAAAATTTATTCATTCCCTAGAATCTTTTGCCATGCTTAGGCATTATATGTCTATAACCATGGGGGCAATATTTCAAATCTCTCCCTGTGCACTACAGAAATGCCCCAAAACAAGGAGTTACCTCTGCTGCACTGAAAGGCTGTGCAGTCCCAAATTCCAAATTGTCACAGAAGAGGAGGGTTTAGGTCTCAAGAACCTGACTCCAATGAGAGAGCTTAGAGGTGGAAAAAATCCTACCTGTGAAGATTCAGCCAGGGTGTGAAAGGGTTAAGTACTTCTGTTGCTTTTTTAGGTTATTAATTTAAACCAGGACTATGCACCTGGTACTGAAACTGCAAACTGAAAGTTCTCTGTAAGATCTGGAAACAGCAACAGGCTTGCTTCCATAAATAATACTGAAAGTTAAACAGTGATTTCACAAGGTCCAGGACCTAGTATAAATAAGAAAGCAGAAATATCCAGGAAATCCTTAGTTAACAAATGTTTTGTTTTAAACATTATATGCTTTTCTTGATCTCTGAAAATCATCTTCACAGTAGACACTAAACTGAGAGAAGTAAAAAGAAAATTTTTCTCTGACTTGAGCAAGATATTTTGTCATACTGAAAGAAAGATTTGTTCTGAAGCTTCTCAGTGTTAATCCAAAAGCTCACAGACCTGGTGAAAGGAAAGAAAGCAATGAAATACTCTATTAAGGACAGCAACCTTGTGTCAAAAAGTTTTAAATACCATATGCTGACACCAAATATCACAGCATTCAGCAACAACAGGAGATTGCAGTAGTGCAATGTTTGGAATTGAACAATCCCAAAGGGTTTTTTAGGTATGTTGGGCCAAATTCAGCCAGGAGGTGACTGCATAGATTTGACTGGATTTATACCCAGAGAAATTTGGTCATTTCTGATGTGGCCAAAATGCAATGCTTAGGTTTAAATTGAGCATCTGTACAAAAGTTGTGACTCCTGTTTTGAGAGAAATAATTTAAAATGTCATCCAGTTATTTCAAGTAAGCACAAGTACTACTTCAGATGAGTGATTCTGCTGTTTTCATCTTTGGCTTCTAGGCCAAACTGGGTTGCTGAAAAGTGAAAAGGAGGGAAATGGGAGAAATTTTCTGAAAATTTTTCCACTTACAGTGTGCACCAGTTGCTGTTTCCATGCCCTGACTGTCCTCAGGCCACCCCATTCTAGATTCAGGACCTGTTTCAGTCACAAGTGTTCCTGTTCTGTCGAAAGCATCATCTCTGTCTGGTATTTATTACATAGTCCAGTGGACTGAACGACCTGTGAGCGGGACTGGTGCCAGAGGAAAACAAGCACAGGCTGGGGGCAGCCAAAAACCTGCTGCCATTGAGTCACTGAGAACTTCTGAGGGGTTTTGTCCTGGTTTGCTTTGTTTATGGTTTTTTCTATCTGTGTGGTTTTTGAAAATCACAAACTCTGGTCTGGAAAATACGTATTTTGTCTTTGTACAGGTTTCTAAATTCTGTTCAGCCCACTCAGCAGTATATTAACTTCTGCCATATGATTTGTTTTTTCTCTTACAGTCTCCATGGGAAAAAGAGGTGTTGGAACTGTGTGATGTCTAGGTTTATTATTTCTGTGTTTGCACTGCATGAAAAAGGGAAAGGGAAAGGTAGCCATGAGCTCCTGGGCCAGTTCAGGAAGGCTGATGCTTGTGTAGAGATGATGTGAAGTGTGGCAGTGGGCAACTGGTCTGTATCAAAGGGAAGGATTTTCCTTATCCTGTCTCAGAGCAGTGGGGAGGCATTTCAGCAGCCATTACAATAATTTCTGTATCTCAGGAGGCTCAGAGTTGCTGTAGCAACCTTTTGCTAGATAGGAATTTGGCTGGTGAAGCCCCACAGGAATCTGCTCCCACTCTTGACTAACCTCTCACATCACCAGCCTGAACTGCCAGGGAGAAACCCCAGCTGTGAATCAGGCAGGGTGAGGGACCCCTTCCCACAGGTTCCTCACAGAACTTTCCCCTAATTCCTACAATTTTTCATGGAGACAGAGCTTTTCTGTGTGTACAGCGTTCTCTGCCTGAACCTGAATTGTAAAAATGGTCATAGTAAATTTTGTGCATACAAACAAGCCCTTATTCATGCACTTGCAGATCCAGACACTGAACATGCAAAAGCAAGGAGTGCAGTTTGAGATTGGTGTGGGAAGTTTGACTGGGAGGCAGCAGGACTTCTGGTGACACAAAAGAAGGATTATAAAGTCACCGAGGGGATCAGGCAGATGGGAACAGACTTGAGTAGGAAGGAATACAGACAAGGTCCCCAAAGCCTGTTACTTAGATTTGGATAAAAAATGAAGTGTGAAGTTGGTCAGAGAATGAGGGGATGCATCACTGCTAAACCAGTTCCTTCAAAAGTGTGAAGTATTTTCTAGAGTAATGAAAGACAGTTTTTTGGCCTTCCAGACTCCTGTATGGTTGAGAATAATATTTGGAAGGTTTTATTTATAGATAATTTTGCCCAATGGTTATAGAGGAAAGACAGTCCATAGTTTGGACTCTTGACTTTTATTTCTAATTCTACAGATGATTGACGTTGTCAAACCACAGGGCTGGGTGCTGCCTTCTGTTGGAGAAGGAGATGGCATAACTGTTGTTTTCTTTTTATGTATTGTTTAATGATTCATACTTTTGAGTCAAGACATGTAGGGCCAGTTCCTTCCCTGGTTTCCTGTTCCTACACCCAGATCTGCTTCTCTAAGTCATTTTCAGTCTGCTTAGACTCAAATGTCAGTCATAGAGCAGGTACCAAAATCAGTATTAACTTGAATTAATAAGCTGAGCTGGAGAACTAGATGGCTGAGGAGCCAACCCACACTCTTTTTTGCCAACTGTGGTGCAGGGCAGCTGCTTCTGGTGAGCAGAGAACTGGAAATTTCAATGTAAGACTGCCCAGCAAGGATCACCAAAGAGAGTCATGGAGAACTCCAGACTCTTGCTATACCAGAGATGCACCAGCTTAACAAAAAACCCTGAGTCTGTGAGGTTAAACCAGGTTGAATCCCTAATGCTAATGCAAGATTTAACTCTTGCAGATACTACTTTAAGTTGTACAGGCAGTCACTAAATGCATGTATTGAAAATGTTTGATTTGTGTATGTAATGGTTTTCACTGGTTTAAAGCCCAGGTAAAGCAGGGTGAAATCCAGAAAAAGAATCTCTGGTTGCTTGTTTTTGTTTTGTTTTGTTTTGAACCAAGTACCTTAGAGTCTGAAGCACTTTTTAACGATGCAAAGCAGGAGGAGATCCATCCTGGCAGGTTTCTGGGGCTGCAGGGAGCTGTTGGGCCTCAGACAGAAAAGGGGCCCATGTATGGTTACAGCGAGCTGAGCGTGTCGCTGAGTGGCAGCGGGGAAGGCGAGTGGGCTTTGGAAAGCTGACTGATCTCTGTGCTCTAGCAAAGGAATCAAAACTGAGTATGGACTGTGCCCTACTTTAGACTTATTCTGACTACCCAAAGCTGTGTGTCATTTCATGCAATTTGGGCTGCAGCCTGGGCTCTATTTCGGGGGTGTGTGTGTATGTTTTTTACTGTATATTTTTAAAAGAGCGCCCAGTTCTAAGGAATCTATTCCCAGCTAAAGCACACAAGCTCTGGAAAGGTCAGAGAGAGGCATCTCTAGCTTTGGTAAATAAACAAATCTCTTCTCTGTGGCTGGGATGTTGTATTAATAGCAGTAGATTTGGTTTCGCATTGTGGAGCTCCTCCTGTTTCATTGCTATTGAAGATAAGGGAACACAAAATGTTCTGTCACCCTCCCTATGAGAAAACAAGCCAACAGGCAGAGACTATTGTATTTAAAGACATTACTGAGGCAAAGACTTGGAGAAGGCAAACACTCAGGTTTATATTCAGTAACTACTGGATACCATGACTGGCACACCAGTAACTCAGCCTTAGTTAATGCTTCACTTGAAAGAGTTTGCAAGATAAAGTCACTGCAAGAGAAATAAACTGAAAATAAGGGTTGAGCCTTAAGCAGATGGAAGGGTTGAGCCTTAGTTTTTCCTTTGTGCTTTTTTCTGAGTGATTTGATTGCAGCAAAAAATTAACAGTTCTTTTCTGCTTCTTAACCTGTGCACCAGTCTGCTACAATCCAGTTTGTAACCTGGATTTATTCCTTCATTACAGGATACCAGCATTGAAAAAGTTTTCTAAGCAGCTCCTCAAAGGAAGATTTCCTGTGAAATTGTAAAACCCCCTAACTTGGCAGCAAGCATGTGTAAAATAAATTAACAGGGCTGTACCCTAGAGCTTCTCCACACAAGTTCTTTGGGAATAATTAATTCTAAAATTTCACATGTAGCATATTTTACTTGGGAATATGCACTCCTGGGTGGAAGGCAGACTTAGCCTAGTGGATAAGAAGCATGATGAGAAGAAATGAAGAATTTATCCTTAACTAGTTAACATCTGTGACACAAACCATTGCTTTTCTGACACTGGTCACCCATTACCTGAGTTAATACATGCTCAGGATGTTCTTCTCGTCCTTAGTGGCACCGTTGCTCAGTTGGGCAGCAGTCCAAGGAGGAGACAGTCTTCTCTGCAAATAAGCATCTTCTGCTGGAGAGCAGATTGCTTGAGATAAGTAAAAATAAACATGAACCAAATCAGATAATTCTCCTCTCAACAGTAATTTTCCTTGTCCTTGAAATGTCCTCAGCTACAGGTTTATTTGTTTCCCTGATGCTCAGGTAGGGAGTTTGTGCAGAGGGGAGTTATTCTGCATGCAGGATGCATTTTGTAAAACTGCACCTCTACGTAGGATTCATAAACAAACCCAATGACTCAACAGAAAAAAAAGTTACATGCAGTGAGATCTTTTCCTCCAGGAGTATTTTTAGTGCAAGAAAATAAAAATATTGGCAGAAGATAGACACTGAAATCACCAAAATTGTTCTCTCTCCAGTCTGACCAGTCTGGAATTGAATTTCTGTGCTTGTTGTGGCCCCCAGGTAGCAGTCCACCTTTCTGTGTCGTGGCAAAAAGAGTCTCAGCTGAAGTTAAGATGCTGCTTACATGTGTTTGTGAGTGAATCTCACTTCCCATCTGCTGCACTCATTGCATTTTACATAAAAAAGGATTAATTATTTCTTCTAGATCAGCACATATGCAAATTCCTCTAAAAAATTCAAAAGAAATTCTGGGCAGAGACAATGGACTTCTTTGACAGCTACTGATGAGTCTTTAAGATGATTATAAATGTTCAGAGAAAGTACCAATTTTTGTAGTTAGGAATAAAAAAAAAAGGTAATTGTTCCATATTGTAGCTTCCTTACCATTTGAGAACAACCCCAAATTTAATTCTGCTATCACAGGAATTTTTGGCTGAGTTACATGTGAGAAAAGATTTCCATTTTGAGCATGAAATTTCTTATAACTGTGATTTCTGATACAACATATGCCATAGAAATGAGGAAAAAATCCCTGCAGTTTGTGTGAGGGCCTTCTGATCCTTCTGAAGGATTCTGTGTGCCTTGGTGTGTTAGTGCTTGATAGGATTTAATCCAGATGGTTTTGGAAAGGAATGAGTTTTATTTGTACCTGATACCAATAAGATTTTCCTGTTCAAACAGATTTAACAGTCATCAGGGCTGTGCTGTGAATGAGGGATTCTAAATAAAATTAAAATCTTTGCATGCAGTATCTTTCATTTGATTACGTCATAAGCTACTAAAATTGAAATATTTATTTTTATTGTAAGTGATGTCACTGTGGAAGTTCAAAGCCACAGGTAACCACTACATTTATGTAATGACCACTGAAAAATTACTGCTAGAAACAGAGTGTAACAATTGAATTATCCCAAGAATATAATGTTCTTGAAATGTAACAGATATAACAGATATTAAACACCCAATACAGGAGAATAATAGGGAAATTAATTCTTTTATAACTTCACTATTGATCCACTTTTGGCTTTCTAAAAATGGATTTGTGTAAAGACTGGCTGCAGCTGAACTTTTGGGTAGTGATTTTGGCAGATTACCCTGATATTAAGACCTTGAGTCTGCTTGAACAGCACCTGAATTTTCCTGTAAGGTGTAATAAAAGGCAGCAAGCAGCCCCCAGTTGCATGAGCAATAATCTAATTGCTGTTCTGCTTGGCAAGGTCATCATCTGGTTTCTGATTTTGTGTGAACAGCAACAAATGAAGATACTTCAAAGAAGACGAATGTCCAACATCATTATTTTAGTATTTCACACGCCTTAAAAATCTCTCTTTTCTTTCAAGAATGAAACCTGTTCTCTGGGATGCAGCTGGAGAACGAGGGCAGCTCAGGCCACCCCAAACCCTCAGGAGATTGATAGTGTTGGCAGCTGAGGATCTAATTATGGATTATTTGGGTCGGACTCTTTTATCCCAGGTAGGTGTGACTTGATTGACCCAAAAGAGGTCAGTTCACCCTGTTCACAGGGGTTATAGTTAGAGCAGGAGGGAATTATTCCCCTAAAAATTGTCATCCCATTAATCTTAAGGGCAGCCTTACAATTCCTGTGAGCAGACATCTTGATTTTATATGGCATTTTTATGCATCTCTTAACGATACTGCATGAACTGCTGGCAGTTATGTTTGTTATTATTACATTTGCATTAGTTATGTGTATTTTTCATTAAGGTCAGGATGAAAGCATTTACTCAGAAAAAAACACTGTTAAGAATGTTTCCTTTGCAACTTCTCTCTCTTAGTTTTACAAAGGCAAAACTCAAACCAGACTGGCACAGTCTGACCATAAACAAGACACAGGGTGACGTAGGGTTCATTGCATATTTTAAATTTTCATTGCTTAAGAGACTGAAAAATATTGTCTACTTGAATTACATAACAACCCACAACTGGATTCCAGTATTTTGGCATTTTCCACAGTTTCTTGCATAAGCATTTTTATAATCTCCCCATTCTGGTATTTCACCTCATATTCTCTATCAATACACAGAACATGTACAGTGTGTCTGGGAGTTATTGTACCACTAAATGAAAGTCATGAAGCCTGGCCACAAGCAGGGCTCAGTGTAAATGATGGGGTGCACTAATTAGGGCAGGCTGATTCCTCTTTGTTTGTTCCAAAATCCCCTTGAGGACATCAGGAGGGATCTGTCCAAGACATTACCTCAGGAAAGAGACTTAGGCTGATTTATACCATTGTGTAGGCAACGCTTTGCCAGAACTGTATGTTCTACTGTAACAGATGCATACATTCTGAGAGGAGAGGACAATGAGCTTGTGGAGGAAAAAGCATTCCCTGGAAAACCAAAAGCCCAGGTGATCATTCTGCATCTTTGTGTTTCATTTCTTGAGACTCCCACAAAGGAGAGGAGCACGACCCTGCTGACAGAGTAACCAGAAGTTATGAGTATTACTTTCCTGCCTTCCAGCACTGATTGCCTGGTAAGCATTTCTTCAGTGATAACAGTTTTGTCTTATTTTCTGCTATTTAACTCTGTGATCACTCAACATCCCATTAGGGGAGCAGGTTTTGATGAAGGGAAGATTTCACCTTGGCTTAGGAGCTTTTTAATAAAACAGTTGTTATTTTTCTAATTTGTCTTCAGACTGTCTTGAGCTGATCCCTGAAGCACATTGAGGACAACAGGAACTGCAGAGAGAGGTGCAGCTCTGCACAAGTTTCTTTCTTTGAAGGAAAAGAAACTGTTCTCTGTGCCCATTGCTCCCAGCTCCTTACCTGCTGCTCTCCACCCCTTCAGCTGTGCTCTCACAGTAGTTTTGTAGCCATAAACTGAGTTAATAATCATCTTTCACCAAGAGATTGTGATAAGCCCAGCCTTACAGCCCCACAGAGCTGTGCCAGCTCCACTGAAAAAAACATTGTCACCATAATGCCAGACTGGTTCAGGCTGAGGTGCCACAGAGCAGGGCAGTCCCACCTCTTCTCTTGGCCACCAGTTGGGTTTTCCTGGCTATTCAGTACCACAGAATGTGTTATTATGTGCCAAGTAACAACTTCAGCTGAAAGCAGTGTTCTCACTACTATTTTACTGGAGGGATTTTGGTTTTGAAGAAATTTTGGCTGAAGTTCCACACAGTCTATGCAGCACCCTGCAATTTAAGAAGCTCCATCCAATTTTTTTTTTTTTTTTTTTGGCTTTCTTTTAGATTCCAGGTGCAAATTATTGCTGGATTTAATCTCCTGGAAACCTACATCCTCATTGTATTCAGGAAGCAACCACAATGTGTGCAGTAAGAGGGCAGGCTTAACCCATGTTCACTTAGTGTGTGCTTTTCCTCCAGCCAATAATCACCCCCAACTTAATTAGCTAATGTTGTGTTTGAGGATTCAATATTTATGCACCAGGGAAGCAATAGCATTGCAAACCACTCTATTTGTTGAATGGCCTTTGATAAAAACTGGATGTACCCATATGGATTGTTTCAAAGAAAGATAAATTGCACCAGCACTATGTTTTTGGAGGTAAAATTGGCTCTGTATCAAAGAAAAATTCCCTTATTATGAGACTCCAGTATCCATGTCCTTCCTTGTAGGATATACTGGAAACATTGCTGAGCCTGTGATGAGGAGTTCATCTGATTCTAAAGAAGGGACTACTCAGGCTGTACATCTTGTAAGGAGAACATCTCCATCAAAGCAGACTGAATTGTTTTTATTTTTCTTTTTTATTGACTAAAGAACCTGATTTTGGTCTTTTTCTTTTTGAAAAGCCTAAATTTTCTCTTGAAAATTTTAACTTTGCATTATAAAGTTGTGGGGGTTTCTTAAACATGATTTTTCAGATTTTCTCATTATATGAACATCTTTTTTTTTTTTTTTTTTCTGTTGACAGTGAATTTTCTCATGGGGAAAATGCTTTTACTCCCCTGTGGTATATGCTTGTATCAACAAAAGTTTTTGTTTAAGGCCAAATTTATCAGACTAAATAGGAGCTTTCACCATTGACTGGGTTATTCATTAACTGAGGTTACCCTGGAGTTGTTCTCATATATAAAAGCAAAATTTAGTGCTCAGTGGTGAATCTATTTGAGGGCTAATCCAGCCAATTCCAGCACACTGAGGAGCAGACAGACAAGCAGAAGCAGCAGCTTTGTCTGCAGCTGCCTGGGGCAACAAACCAAAGCTCAAACTTTCTCATCCCTTACCATGCTCCAAGCCAGCCAGTTTTTCTCTGGTAGTTCTTTCACATTCGTGCATCTTTATAATTTTTGAAGACAACACTGAATAATACCCTAATAATATGGTATAATAGAATATTCAAAATATCTTCATCTCATGTTTAAGAAAAAATAGAATTTCCAGTTATTTCAGTGCAAGGTTATATAATTAATGTTTCAGCTATAGGACAAAGTAGACACTTGTTAAAAACTGAAATGTACAAAGAACAAGCCCACAAACACCAGGTTGCCCAAAGTGTTGAGTCCTGATTTCTAATGAGAGCCAACCCTTGTGTGCACACACAGGGCTTCTACTTAGCTCTTCTTCTCCTGATCTTATCTCTCTGGCAGTATGAAAAGATCTCAGGGTAGGAGAAAATCTCACATTTCATTCTGTTGACTCCATTAGCTCCATGAAGGAATTGTGATGCTTTTTATGTTTGAAATTCCTCTTTGCAATATAACGAAAAGCTCTTTCAGGAACCGGCTTTATTTTGTCTGTATCATATTTGTTTATTTGTAGCTGTTCTGACCTTTCCATTACACTTTTCAGTGAATTATCACATTGCAAAGGTACAGAGATTTTACTCCTGAACTGCTTTGCAGGCAGTGGCAGGGTCAGCTGAGGATACTCCCAGTGAGGACGGTGACTCCTGCGCTGGGACATTCGCTGACGTTGGAGTTGTCATTCCTTTATGTCCCAACAATCCAAACCTCGGGCCAGGATGAAGCTTTGGGCCTTTGAACAGCCTTGCTGAGGACCAGACTCAGGAGGTTTCTCAGGGACATCAGGTTGGGAATCCTGGGCATGCCCTGAGATCACAGCCCAGAGACAGGGACTGGATTCCTACTTTTGCTTCTGTTTCATTCCGTAGTGAGCTCTGTTCATCCAGAAAATTACATAAATAGCAGCAACTTGTTGAGCTGGCTACATGGCCAAGAGAATTTACTCAGGGTTGTTTGTCAATTATTTTGACACTCCTTGATGAAAGTTGCTAAACCAAATAGTTTATTTTAACCAGATTTGTGGATGTGCCAATGCAGTCACACGGATTCACAGGATCAGAGTCGCTTCTCTTAAGCTGTCCACAAATACTTCACATGACAATGCCATAAAATCAGGGAACTGGATATTCTGGAGCTAGAACTTGAGCCATCAGTCACAGTCAGTGTGTAATAGAGCTATAAAAGTGTGCATTCACATGGATTGTGATCAAATTAATATAAACAATATACTCCCAAGCATGTACCACTTATCTCAGACAGATCCCGGTGGCACCTTTAGATTTAGTTTCTGTGTTATTCCTTGGATTTGATCATTAGGTAACACTGGACAACATTAATATTGAAGAGAGCAAATCTTGTACAGAGAAGTGACAAGAACACTTACTCTGTCAATTCTCCTTTATTCCCAGCAGTGAAACTGCATTACCATCTCCACAAACTAATCCCATTTTGTCCCTGAGTGCAGGACGTCTGTAGCAGAGCGATACAAATGAATTAAAATATATCGATTGTATAGAAAATTAAGTGCAAACTATTGAAAACATCCTCAGTGATTCGATGCAATCAAATGTTGCAGATACACTTGCAGAACTGGCAAACCCAAGTGAGAGGAAAACAATTCCTGCTCTGGGTGAGCGAAGAGCTGGCTCCAAACCTTGGCTTTTCCATTTGGATCCTGACAAACGCCCTTTGTGCTGTGAGGGGACAGGTGGCAGCCCCATCCCAGTGCCTTTGCCAGCATTCCCACTCCCCATTTAGACTTTGCATCAAGTCTCGGTGAGCTCTGGCTGGAAATCCCATTTTTCTAAGCAGAGACAAAGGCAAAAGGCAGTTTATTAGCGCTGGTTCTAGAGGAGCAAAGGTGTTACATAAAGGGCTGCTGAGATTTTGGATTACACAATATTTTTAAGGGCCATGTGATACATCACAGACTATTTATATGTACGTTTCAAAGTAACTGTTGATTACCCGAACTAATTCTTATCCTAAACAGATCAGCACTGCAAAGAAGGTACAGAAAAACAATTCTGCAGTAGCATAAAATGAAAGTGTCTTGTTTGTGGGTACACTTAAGGATTAAAGAGTATAATTTTACTCTCTTAGACCAAATGAAGTCCTAAATTGGAAAAGCAGCTCTGTCCAAGGTCGCCTCTGTTGTTTCCAAAAATATCTCGAAACAAACGCAAGAGGGGCACTTTGTGGGGTGTTATCTGGACATATATAGTTTCAATCAAATTCTTCAACAAGTGTCAGAATAAAAGTCAAACATTTGTCTGACACTGCCAAGTCACTGGCAAGTGAATCCCCTCAAAGGGTGAAAATAAATTTGATAACAGAATTAAGAATTATGGGATGTTTACAGAAAAAGCCACGGTAATTTTGGGATGGAATTGTAAACACCTTTTAGACATTTCATAAAAGGGCTGTTTAATTCTTTCCACAAGTGAGTGAAGTGATACAAGGTTGTGTTCATGACCCCAGGAAAATATTTATAGTGCTTTTTCCAGTATATGAGTTCCCTCTTTCCCTCTTTTCCTGTTTTATGATCAACCTCCAATTAAACCAAGAAGCAGAAAAGAACCTTCACGGTACGAGAATTTAAAGTGATGCATTTCCCACAGAAATGGTTGAAGTGCAGTGTAGTAAATAAAAACCACAAAAGGAGCAGTCACACCTCAGTGAGAAGCCACTCTGAGCGAGGCACACTCCATCTCACTGTTGGAATCTGCTGGGAGCTGTGGGAGATGTTTTCTGAAGCAGATTTCATGTCAGGATGCTGCTGTCACTGCCCGATTTTCCTCACTGCCCCAGGAACATTAACTGGATCTCTCACTGCTCCCCAAGCCCCCGTGAAAGGAAAACGAAAGGGAGAAACCTTTGGGCCAGAAGATGTAACAGGAATGTAAAATAGGAGTGGAACAGGCTGTCTGTGGGTGACTCTCAGTGTTCTGAGAGTTCTGTTTGCTTTCTCAGGTGCTCTAAAAACACAGCAGGCTCTGAGCACGGAACGAGGGAGATGGGGACTGTGTTTTATCAATACTTCAAAAACCTCCAAGGTTTTAATGCTGCAGTCCACAGGATGCTGGTTTAGAGCACGGCATCATTTAAATAGCAGTTGATGAGCAAAATGTACACTTTTAATATGATTTTAATTTTAAATGCTTCCATTTTTAGAATCCCAAATTAATCAGCCTGTTTTGCTCTTGATAATTCTTCACTAATGGCTCTAAAATTTCTGTGATAAGTGCAAAGAAATGCCTAAACCATGGTTTACTCACCAGAAAATGCTGCAATATTGTAAACCAAGTAAACTGCTGAGTTTTTCATATTTTATAACCTTAGAGTTTCAACTGCAATTTTTAAAAAGTAATCCAGTTTCAAAAATGCAAACATTAAACCCTCACAAATTTTAATTGCAGAGAATCTTAATGGATTTTAAGGGTTTTTTTTCCAGTATGAACCAGTTGTAAAATTTATAAAGAAATGGGGAGGTTAGTTCCTTCATTATTTCCCTTACTTGGTCATTATTTGTATGTGATGTAAGCCTTTATGGTTTTGTTGTTGTTGCCCCCTAAGTGCAAAGCATATTTTCTGTTCCATTCCAGGAAAAATAAGTAGGGAGAGAGAGAGAGGAATTTATCTTATGGGTAAGATCCCATTTTCCATATTCCTGTCAACTGCATTTTTCCTGGTATTAGCAAAATGTGCAGGATTTGGCTTTATCCTATTTCAAGAGTAGACTTAATTAAGTGCTTATTGTATAAATGAGTGGGTTTAGAACTTGAGCAGTTGCAATAAAATTTAGAAGCTTAAAAATGACACGTTATTGTGTAATAAGAGACTGAACTGAAGCAGGAAAATAGACATTGGCTTGAGTAGATCCATTTGCAGGAAAAGAACTCCAGTTCCTGGCATTCAACAAATGCTGGATGTGTGCATCCTAATTAGCAAAACCAGAGTTTTTTCATTACTGTGTGGAATGGAAGGGCAAAAAAAGATAAAAATACACTTTTTAATAATAAATATAAATAATGCCTTTAAATACAAGGTGAAGTATACAGTCTTAATCAAATGATAAACACTCTAAATACTTCAGCCCTAGATTTGTGCTACAGCCTCTTGTAAATGTCTACTAAAAATCAAACCACGTCGCTCAGGTCTTGTTACTTCGATTGTTTGTGCGGAGAAAATCTTCCACAAACATTTAATTTCTGTTATAGATTCGAACATGTCCAATAGAACATTGATTTGTGTTGGATGAAAGTCGTTATTTTAGATAATTACTGTTATTTTTATTTTCAGTGTGCCATAAATCTGGTGATGGCCCTTTAATTCCTGCTTGTTCTGTCAGGATGAAGAACAGAGCTAAATCCATCAGACCTTTTTTTGGCAAAACTCCCACTGAAGTCAGGGAAGGTTTTGTGGAAGTAAGGCCAGCGTGGTTTGTCTCCCAGTTCCTGCTGATTATTTGGGATGTTTGCTCCCCCTCCAAGCCCCCAGAGCTGCTCTCCCAGGGTGACATCAGCCCATTCTGTGCCTGCACACTGGAATCAGGGAAATCACTGTCAGGCAATTGGGGAAAACACCCTGTTCACCACTGACCTTGGAATAACATGGGAGTTTGGAGATTGCCACTGTGAAACTACTGCTGCAGAAACAGGCGTTGAGAAATTGGAGAACCCGCTATGAGTTCCCACTGAAAATTTCAAGAACTCTTTAAACAAGCTGGAAATAGGTCAAATTCTGATTGTTCGAAAACAACTCCCCACGTGGGTGTTCCCAGACAGGTGGGACCCTGTGATAAAGTTGTTGATTTGTGTCACACTTCCTTGCTGGAAGGCTGGCGTGGGCCCCGTGTCCAGTGCAGGTTGGCAGGAGAAAAGCAGCTGAAGGGTTAACGGCGCTGCCTCGGCAGGAACCTCCTGCTGCCAGTGATAACAGCGGGCATGGGGCTTTGCTTTTCACCCTGCGGGCTGAGCAAACACAGGGCCGGGGGGAGAGCACCGTGCTCCCCCTGTCCCACACGAGGTGATGGGGAACGGTCCCACACGAGGTGATGGGGAACAGTCCCACACCCGCAGTGTCACGGCCTTTCTCCCACAGCGCTTCACCCTCTGTGCCTTTCACCCATCACCCTCTGTGTCTTTCACCCATCAGCGTCTGTGCCTTTCACCCATCAGCATCTGTGCCTTTCACCCATCACCCTCTGTGCCTTTCACCCATCAGCGTCTGTGCCTTTCACCCATCACCCTCTGTGCCTTTCACCCATCAGCGTCTGTGCCTTTCACCCATCAGCATCTGCCCTGGGCTGGGAGCAGCCTCCAGGCTGGCCCAGCACTGCCAGGGAGGGGATTCAGGCACTGGGCTGAGCCAAAGGGCTCTGCACCCATGGCTGGCTGGGGACAGTCAGCAGGCAGGGAGCACAAACCAGGCACAAACCTGATCCAAGAAACAGCTCTGAACTGCAGCTGCAGTTCCTGAACCAGCAGGGCACTGGGAGAACAGATCCCGTTTTGGTTACTGGGCAGTAACCACATCCATGTGTGTTAATCACAACACCCTCCTCCTGAGGACACCTCCAGGCACCTCTGCTGCATCGTGTTTTGGAACAGAGAGCAGCTTCACACTGCAGGGCAGCCTTATCAACAGTGCTCTGGAAATTGGGATATTGAAACATAACAGCAGGGCCTAACTTTTATGGCTGGCAACTATTTTATAATAGGGCAACCACATGCATTTGAATTCCTGAGTAGTAATATCCATTAGTAAAGAGAAGTAAGTAATCTTAGATTTGGGTAGTTAAGGAAGTCTAAGAACATCTATTTTAGTTATTATAGTTCAAATGGAAGTAAGATGGTACCACTAACATAAACCAAATAATCTGATGCCCAGATGGTAAATGGCTGCTCCCACAGAACAGTGGATGTGCTGCTTCCTCATGCCTGTTTCTGATGCCTGAACTATTTCATCTCTCAGGTCCATGTGGAACCTGCTGTAGCTCCAAGGACAGATGAAATCAACATCACTGAATCCCCCAAAGTTGCAGAATATTACAGTAGTTTTATAGCTGGGATGCTCCCTCATCCAGTTCTGGGTAAGGATAAGGAGAATTCTCTGAAAACAAAGTGATCTGCTGCTCGTGTGACTGCTTGGATCAGTGCTCCAGCTGGGAGAAATTTGGTAAGTGCTGCAGCCCCTAATTTACCTACATTTTTTATTTATTTGGACCTTCCCAAGGGAAAGGCAAATACTTTGCCATATGGGATGCTTCATCTTATTAACTAGCCAGGCTATTAATAATAACAAGAATGAGAAGTTAGCTTTCTGTTGCAAGATAGGAAGTAAAGATAAAACTGTGAAATTCAAAGACTTTTGAAAGCTCCCATCAAATCCTGAGCTAGGTGGAAAAACCAGTGAACAGAATCCACTAAAGCTGCATTTATTACATGTCCACTTGTATAAAAAGCTAAAAATAGCGTTTTGAGTTTTTCCAATTTTCCTTTGATAACAGTTATTATGATTTTCTGCTTCATCTCAGAAAGTCATTTTGCTGCTGCTGCTGCTGCAGTGTATAATCTATGTGGCCTTTCTTGGTGCAGCACAAATGACAGAGCACTAATCAGATCAGAACAACAATCACGTCATCTTTGAGTAACAAGCAATAAACTGTTTTTATAAGCAAGAAAGATGAACTATTTTTAGGGTAACTCTGAACAGAAAACCAGAAAATGATTGTACTCCATCTTACTCCACATCATTGCTGTGAATTTCCAAGGCATTGCTTTTTCCTGGGCAGCAGGCTAATCCCTGTCATGCATCTTTGTGTAAATGGCCCAGTCAAATAGGATTTCTGGGGTTTGGTTGGAAGTTTTGACTTGAACTCTATGAAATCCTCTTTCTCCCTGCCCTGTCTAGTGACTCTGAACCACAGGCTGATTCCTAAGTAACCTAAACGTCCATTTTTGGTGATTATCCCACGTTTTCAGCATGTCTCCTATCTGCTTGTCTGTGTTATTTTACTGTTGCTGTCAAGGCTTCAGCAAACGCCTCCCTGGGATTGCAGGAATGGGGCAGGCGTGGCTTTTCCAGCTCTGCAGCCCCAGGAGCTGGGCAGGTGCTGGGTGGGAATGATGGCAAAGGGCAAGAGGCACAAAGCACCCAGGTGTCTCTGGAGATGGCACTGCCCACCCCACACAGCTTTTCCTGAGCTTCTCCCTTCCAGAGATTCCTGCCCTGCCTCACTAAACGCCCCTGTCCCGCAGCAATCAGCTCTGGAAGCAGTGGGTGGTGGCACAGCTCTACCTGTGCCTGTGCCTTCCTTCCTCAGCCTGCAGGGACTCTTCTCCCTGGCCTGGGGAGGATCAGTGTGCAGCTGTTGGGAAAAACTATCTCCAGCTATTTGGCAGCGTGGGAGGGCTGACATGAGGATGTCCTGGGATCTGTGGATCTCAGACCCACTCCTCACACTCACAACTGCACTGTGAACCCTTTGGAAGCTTCTCAAATAAATGTCATTAAATAATGCACCCAAACTTCTTTCTCCTGTGGCCCAGCCACTAAAAATTTCCTTCTTTCCACCTAAAAAATGTAAAAAAGAAGAATACCATACAGTCCAAATGTAGTTTTGCCAGCTTTTATTTTAGTCCTGTTAACAAATATATTTAATGCAAAGGCAAACCAGGAACTCTATAATTACCATACTCTCTGGATATAGAAGATCTCATAGTTAGGTATCAAAGAAAGCAAAATTACTTTTTTTATATCCTGAAAAGACATTCTACTTCAGGCAGGAAAAACTATAAAAAACCCCACCAACCTATCTAGGAATCCAGCAAGCCAAAGAAGAACAGCAGGAGTTCTGGTCCCACAGAATTATCTCTGTGCTGCTGATCTGTGACAGGGGCCAAGAGCTGCTCATCCGGAATGGTGACGTGTGAGGGACACTCTCAATCCTCAGCCCTGTGCCCCTGGCTCGGCCTGGGCCCCCTCTGAGGCCACTGACAGTGGCTCCCAGCTCAGAGCTGGACTCCAGGCCAGATGCAAGAGCCACTGGGCCATGTCTACATCCATGGATAACCTCCAGCCCTGGGATGACCCTCTGGAATCACACTGTGCACACAAAAGCTTTAGTTGAGCTCCCTTGACATTTTCACACAGGCAACTCAGGAAACATAAAAGAGGTAAATGTGCAAGAAAAATACTTCTGTTAAAAACAAGAACAAAAGATAACGGATAAAGCTCAGAATGCAAGTAACTGTTCACCAGGCTGGCTCCTGATGCTGGAGCAGGGAAGTGTCTCCTGGAAGCACAAGCAGCTGAACTCAACCGTGCAAGGAAAGCACGAGCAGGAGTGTTGGGGCCAGGGCGAGAGCAGCTCCGCTCCTGCTGCCACACTGGGTGAGTAAGGACAATGGGGACACACAGGGCCAGGCCAGCAGGGCCACAATTCCACAGTATCAAGTCCCAGGCCTGGCAAAAATGTAACCTTAGAGATAGAGAATGAGAGGCAGAGCAATTACATAAGTTTTCTGTGACCCTGGAGAAGGATTTGTTTCCCTTTGATCTCCTTGCAGATGCGTGCCATTCCTGGCCTCATGAAACACGGATTTAGGAGGAGGTTCACCCCGGTGCAGCTCTCCCAACAGCTCCCAACCACGGCACGTGGTCACTGAAACAGTGGGGGAAAGCTTCCAGAGGGCTTCTTTGCTCTGCTTATCCACCAAAACCAAACCACATACAAAAACTGTAAAATTGATTAAAGCCACGGTATTTAGCAACAGTCTTCCTACTCCATGTGGGCATCAGGAGGAAGAATTCATAACACAAGCCTATCTTTACCTCCTTCCTGAATGACCTGACCAATGGCTGCTTGATTTTGTTGTTTCAGAAAACATTCTCTCTTACATTCCATTAACTGCTCAAAGTCCTGCCACATTTTCATTTGCTTCATGTTTGGCGCGTGATTTTCCCGCACAACCTTCTGCTTCTCTCGTAGTTTCTGTTAAAAATACAAAAATATTCGATTTCTGGAGCACTTCTACACCACAGAAATTGCTCACATAGGTGGCTTGGAATGACAGAGATTTTTATATGCTATTGAAATATTGTTTTGTTCAAGTTGATAACACTCCCTGCAAATGCTAAATGCATTAACACCTGGGACTTAGATCATTGTATGGATTGACAACTATTTCCATGGTTTTTAACTGTCTAAATATTAGTCTTATCTATTTGAGAACTTATGCTAAAAATCTGAGATCATTTCCATAGAGAGCTCTCCCACTATCAAGGTACAACCTGCAATGGATTCATATCATGATACGGTAACACGAAATCAACGTTTCACCATTAAACCCGCTCCTGATTATTAACAGTGGCAGCCCAGACCTGTAAAAATCACTCAGACTGACTCAGAGAAGGAAATTAATAAAAGCTGTTTGGTGTGACTTGCTAAGCCCAACCTTGTCCCTGCTGATCTGAGCTTCAGACAAGATTAAAACTGGACAACTGCTTTTGTGTGACGCTGCTGATCCCCTGGCCTTTAGCAGCAGTGATAAGGTTGACAGGCTCAGAATTTATTGTCTTCAACAGGTTGCTTTATATACAACAGAAAATCTGAGCTGGCACAGTTCATTGTGCCCCTGTTTCAGGTTCTTATCCAAATGGTTTTCAGGGAATGTGCTGTCACATTGAGCTGTTTGACTATCCCTTACATGCTATTCCCTGCAGGAAATCAAGCCCTGAGGAGGGAGCAGGATCCCTTTCCAGGGTATTAATTACCAATGCCAGCAGTGATGGAATTTTCTTTGTAGGCTGCACTGTGCTTTTTATAAAAGACTGACCACAGCCTTTGGGAATAAGCCCCACAAAAATATGAACTGTACAATGTCTGTACAAGGCAAAAGCCTCATTCTTACCTTCCCAAGGTTTTCTTGTTCAAGGATTATTCGTGTATATTGTTCGCTAAAGGAAATATAAAATTATTTTATCAGGACTTGGTTCTATGTAACAGGACAGAACAATGATGCAAACATGGAAAATGATGGACGTATTGGGAGGTTCATAAGTGAGATAGAAGAAGAAACACAAAAAACCTTTTTGTCATTGGACATATCCCTTGACATCAAGGATCAGACCTCCTTGTCTCAGTTGTGCAGCTGGGAAAAGTGATACTGGGTAAGATCTTTTACATTTTTGAGGCAGGCATGATTACTGCTCCTTCCAGCTTGAAGGCAACAGCAAGACCATCCAGATAAGACACTCCTGATCCCTTTTTATAATGCATTTATCCTGGTGACATCCCGAGGTGAGCCATGGCCTCACTCATATGAGTGTCAGTCTGCAGACCCACAGCCCTGAACTGCTGTCAATGCAGTGTTGGAATGAGTGGGAAAGAACAGGAATGAGGGGGAATGGCATTTCAGCCCAGGTCTGACAAGTCCAGTGAGTGCAGTGGGAATGCTGTGCATTCCTCTCCCAGCAAACTGCCCTCACATTTCGGGGCCTAAATATAGGCTGAGAGGTGTTAACTGCTGACATTCAGCACCCAAAGTCCTGGCTGTCCACCTCTGTCTGTAGCAAGATCTGGCTGGATCACTCTGCCATACCCAAACCTGACACATGAACCCTGACAATAGAATATGCAAACCACAACAACACCATTCAGAGACAGCACTAGGACTTATCTTACTTTTTTTTTTTTTAATGTGACAATAGAAAAAACTATGCACTGAGTCATTTGAAAAAAAAAATCAATTCTATTTTGTACGTAATTATTACATTTTTTGTGTGAGACTTTGCTAGTGGAATTCAAAATAAGCCAGCTCATCTAAAGAGCTTTCCAAATTGCTCAGGGTACATGACCTTTGCATAAAGAAATCCTAATTTCCAGAAAGAAATGTCAGCCTTCATGATGCCAGAGCGTGAAGGTTTCCTGGAGTGTGTGAGCAGCTGTGTGGGCCTGAGGCATCACATTTCCTTACTCCTTCCCTTTCTACCAAGTACTCCAGGACTTCAACTGGAGCACTTTGGCCTTGGGCCAGCTGCTCCTGCCTCCCCAGGAATGGAGCTGGATCACTTTAGGATCTCCTGCTCTTGCACAATTCCAGCCAGAACAGATCAGAGCTGTGCTGAGGCTGCTCCAGGTGCTCTGCTGTCCCACTGATCCCAGCAATCCTCACCAGACTGGAGGTGAGGCTGAATCTGCTTATTTGCCCTGGCACACAGCACATGTTCTCACACATTTGGCCTCCAGAACACCCTCTTTTTTTTTCAAAGTAGAGTTTTCAAAGTAATCATCAGAAGATGTGATGTCTTTCCTAGTAAGTTTTTCTTTACTATTTATAATGATGACTGGAAAGAATGTAACTTAATAACTTTGTTAAAAAACCCACAACTTCCTATTTTTAGAAAAGAAAATTAACTTTTCACATTCCTAAGAAGTGAGTCCACGGAACAGAGAGTTTATATTCAATAAAGAGGGTCTGAATTAAGACATTTTTTGTTCAATACGTTGTTAGGAAAGTGCAATTCTATTTATGGTTCATTTTTACTCCGTTTACATTCCAGTGCTGAAAAATACATTCAGGTTCTAAAGGGATGTGTAGGGAAAAACGTTATCATCCCATTTTCTATTTTGCTCAGATCTTTCTGTTGAACTTTGCTGTCATTCATTGAAATGAGATGGCTCTGTGAGCCCTCCCAAAGGTCAGAGCTGTGGATGGTCCCTGTGGGAGGATAATTTCCACCGTGGGGAAGTGAAGCAGGGACAGCAGAGAGGGGTAACAGTCTGTCCACATTCCCCTCACCATAGCTGGCATTGCAGAGCTGGCCTCCTGCTCCATTCCAGCCCTGGCCTCTGTCAATGCCCACACCCTGCATGTTCACTTGCCCAGTATCTGAGTCACAGTGAACCACCCCAAGCTCCCATTCCCACTGCCTGACCCCGCTGCCTCAGCTGCTCCTCATCCTCATGAATATTCACATCACCACTGAGGTTTTTCTCTTTTTGTCCTTCTGCTTAACTTTGCTGTTTCATCATCCTCATTAGGTAAATGTTTGATTTCCTACAGCCTCCCATTAGTTTGTGAGATGGAGTAAGAGGCCTCTCAGCCTCCACTTGTTCTCTCCTTTTCTTCTCCCTCCCCAACGTTCATAGCTTTGATTCTTTTCTTACTCTTCTTTTCCTACACAGTGTTTGAACATTCCCTTGCCTCACATCCTTGCAGAAAGTCTCTGAGATGGATATTCACCTGGTCCTTCACTTCTTGATCTCTGCCTCCTGCTCTAGAGCACGGAGATGCAGCCCCACTGGTACCAGTGCAGAGGGCTTCAGGAAGGGTCTGAGGTGTCCCCTCAGAGAATCCCTGCAGTTTTCTCCCTGTCTGACACATTTCCCTGTCAATGGCCATCAAACTGAGCAAACACAAAGTTTAAAACTGTTTTGATAAATGTTTTCTTGACTGAGAAGTACTGTGGTGTGAAAGCAAAGACCACTCTGTAAACCTACTGACAGCAGTTTCAGATGGATTAATTTGCTGACAGCAAGGCTCTAAGATTTATTTTTCTGGGAAACAGAATTTCTATTTCATGCACTGTTCTGGAATTTTGAAAAACTAATTATGAAGAATAAACCCTGGGTATTTTGACACTTTCACCAACGGAAAATTATAAATGTTTTGGATTTTTCTATGCTTAATTTTGAAACAGTTTGTTGACTGTTGCCTGAATTTTGTTTCAGCTTTTAAGCTGTATTAGAAGATTGAACATACACAAAATTTTCAACAGAGTACTTTTACAAAAATATTTAGTTAAGTGTAAAAAATCTCTATGACTTGATAACATTTGGACTTCTTAGCACAGATAATGAATCCAAAATATCTCATTCTCAGAAAACATTTCCATCTTTGGCAGGAAAAAAAATCTATTTAAAATAGAAATCTACACCAAAAATAATCAGCAGCTCAATTTATAGCATTTCCTGTTTCTCTCCCTGCCAGTCAAAAGAAAAGAATCCTGGGGTGAAGCAAGTGGCTCTTTACTGGAGTCAATGAAACTGAGGGTAATTCTGGAGGTTCATGGATGGTGCAGAACCATCCCTGCAGTGTGGGGCTGCCAGTTACACCCATCCCAGGCTGAGGATCTCCAATGGGAAGGGAAAATCTCCTGGTATGTCTGAGAGAACTTGTAGGTTTACAGCTGTATAGGCTGGAATCCGAGACGCTTATTTTTAGATTATTATAGTGCTTCTAAATTTATCAGGTGAACTCCTCTGGTTCAAATGCCAGTGAGAAAATTCCTGCCTTCAGCCTCAGTTTGTGAATGTCCTTCAAGCCACCCCCGGGGAACCCCCTGCCCCGCTCACCGAACCGCCCTGCGCCGCTCCTGGGGGTCTGGGGACACATAGGCCTTCATCTCCTCCCTGGCACGCTGCAGCTGTACCTCCAGGCTCTGCCAAGAAATACATCATTTAAACACATAGATGTGTATGTGTTTAGGATAATTGCCACTTCATTTCACGGGGAACTGTTTGGGATCTTACCCTTTTCATGCAGTGAATGTAACGGTAGTTGCTCTGTTCCTGGGCACACTCCTCAAGAAGCCCTTTCACTTCCTGGGGGAAAAGAATAAGATTCCAAAGGACATGGTGACTGAAAGTCCCCAGGAGATGCTCTGGGTTGCCATATAAACCATGAGAGTTTATTATTATAATAATCCTGAATTGATAATTTTGCAAATGTTTATATAATTTGGGCTTAGAAGTCCAAATTAAAGTGAAAGACAACTGAGTGGTTTTGTGATTTGCAGTTTCAGTCACAGTCAGAGATGCAAAATGATTTTTAACAGGTTTTTATTAATGACTGACTTCTAACAGACACTTCACCAGTGCTGCCAAGACTCCTGTTCCTCAGCACATCTGAAGTGCCAGACACAGCTGTGAACAAGCATTTCCTGGAACACATCTGCAAAATGTATGTTAGCAGCTACAGATATGCTAATGATATGTTAATCAGCAATCAATAATTATATGGAGGAGTGTAGAGATAAGGGGTTGCTCCTATCTCTAAATGGTCCATTCCAAACAGACCTAATGATCCAAATGGAATTCCTGTACTCCAGGCTGCACAGCATTTGCAGTCCCAGAGCTCTGTCACTGTGTGGTTTTCAGACCATCAGCTGCAAAACTGAATTCCACTGTCCAGTTCATGTCCAGCTCAGTCAGTGGATGTGATTGTCATCACGTGCTAGAAAATGACTGAGAGTTGTCTGCCAAGAAAAAAAGCCTTGATTGCTGTTGTAAAATAGTTGCTTTGGAAGGTCTACTTCATACCAGGTCCATCTGGTGTGAAGTACCATACAAAGGGACTTTAGTGCAGGAAATAACTGTCTATATATCTACCCACACTTTAAATTGTACTGCCTGTTTATCTTGCAGTCTATTCCTGTGTGGGCAAGGCCTTGAGAAACCAAGCCCAGTCAAAATTCACAGGAGATGATCCAGAGAGACAAAGCAAATCCACATAAACAGATCAACACTGTCCCCACCTTAAGGACTGGGCTGGTTCAAGTACCTCCTTCAGGCACTGCTCAAAAATCCTGCAAGGTTGGTTTGGAAAAAATACAGGAACACAAGACAGTCCCATGTAATGAAGTCTCCTTGTCACCAGTTTCAGGCATTAATTATCCATTGCACTGGCTGCTAATGCAGTGAATCTGCTAAATGCATATAAAGATTGCTTTTGATAAACTAATCTCTATTTTATGGTTAAATTCTTTCCTAACAGATACTATGCAGGGCAGCAGGATTTCTGGCAGATGCCAGAAATGTCCTTGCTGACCAAAGCTGGATGAAACACGCTGAGTCCATCTGCTGCTGTTCAGGACCTGTGTCACTGTAGCCACCCCACAGCAGCTTCAGGCACAGTTTGTGGGTCACCACTGGCTCATTTCCACCTGAGGTGGGTTTGTGCTTTCCATATCCTGAGGGAAGGCAGGGAAATATTGTGCCAAGCATTTCTCCTTGTGCATGAGCAAGCCCCACCTCACCTGCTCCAGGGCGGAGCGATTGGTCTCCAGCCCGGCCGCACAACTGTCGTACTGGATTTTCTTCTCTTCACATTCTTGAGTTAATTCCTTGGTGAAAAAGGCAAAAGGGCACACAAATGAAATCTTCCTTTGACACTCAGGCCCCTCACACAGCAGCCTCAGCTCCTGGCACCCTCAGGAGTGTGGCCCTGGCTGGCACACGGCTGTGGATCCCCCTCGCATTCTGGGGGATCAGAGAGCAGAGAATTTCCTCTGCACAGCCACATCCATGGTTTTACTCTGCCAGGGTAACAGGCCTGTGTTTGCAAGAAGAAAGGACAAATAATTATAAAAACAGACATTAAGAAAGGATCAATAGAAATGCTCCCTACACAAAGCCAGATTTCCAGTTGTGCACAACCAACTCCTTCGCTGGATTTCATTTACTGACACTTGGAAAGGAACCATTAAAAGTGGGTTTTCTGGAAATTTCATTGATAGATAAATGCACCAGCCTATTTAATTCCATGGCAATGGGCCAACTTATGGCAGCTGTAGAACCAAAAGACTTTTTTTTCCAGCTCTCTGTAAGACTTTGAAAACAAATGGATAAATTTATCAGTCCCACAGACTCATGCAGGACTTGGATCAAAGTATCCAACATTTGGATGAGATGTTATCTGCAATCCACTCAGAAAGGAGAGCACTGGTTGGGATTGTTAGAGCCAAGATGCAGAAATAGCTCTGGAACCAATCTGAAACTAACTTTGCTTTGGGTTTGAACTATGACTTTTTACATTTTCCCCTGGTGTAGTAATTTTTTAAATTGCTATAAAGGACTACATTTTGTGCCTGCACTGCCAGCTTTTACAAATTCCACCTTTAGCACGTTGCCTGCTGCAAATGCTCTTGACACATTCTGCTATTTCCAGCTTTCCCTCCGAGCTGATCATGTCCTTGCAGATCTGTAAATTGGATTTATTGGTGGGTTTGACTCCATTTAACAGAGGGAGAGAGGAGTGTTTCTCCAAACCTGGCACTTCTGACGCAGCTGCCTCAGCTCTTTGATGACAGGAGCAAGGCTTGCCTTCTTCTCTGCCACCATGGCATTCAGCTTCTTCACCTGACAAAGGGACACAATAACATTCATTAACTCTAGGACCCTAACTGGACATTTATGTAATTAGGAATGTGAAAAGAAAGGGAAATAAACCACAATATGGAGAGAAAAAGTGTGTGATGAAGGCTTGATTATGTAACTGAAGTTCAGGCCTAATTAAGAAAGGGAAAAGCCCATCTGGCAGTGGGGTCATGCCCATAAATGAGGCAAATTTTGTTCCCATTGTTCCAACTGAGAATATCCCAAAGAAGTCCAGGACACTGCCCATGTGCCAGACACCAAAGAGCTTAAGGAGCAGGGGAGATGAAGGTAGAAAGGCAGAAATCCTGAAGAAAACAAATAAACCTGCACAGGTTAAATTAAGGTTGAAAATACTAAAACTGAGTCACTTTGATAGATTTATACTGAAAATTCAAATTGCATCCACCTTTCTGTTTGAGAGAAATTCTATTTTAATTATACCATTTTATTTTAAAAGTGCCCTAATGAGTTAAAAAGATGCTATTTTGCTTTTTGCTCTCCTATATTTTCAAATTAGAAATTCAAGTTCTTTCTTGCTTCTACAGTTATGTGGGCAGGTAAATTAAAACATGACAGTTCTAAGGGCAATTGAAAATCAGGCTATAGAGAAAAAGACAAGCTCTTTAGCTCTTTAAGCATATTAAGTATCTTTTTAACAAATGCTTAATTCCAGTGATTTACAAACATTTTAGAAAAAGATTCCATTACATATTCAAACCATTTGTCTCTTTCAAATAATGTGCAAGAATAACTATGAAACCACTTCTGAAATCACAAAAAAAAGTAAAAAATCAAAGACAAGAAGATTGGATATCCCTAATGTTTCTGAAGGAAAGAAAAGGATTTCTTTTTTTATATAATTCTCAATTTCTTCTTCGTACATTAAAAGAAATGCACATTTTAGTAAACTTTGTCAAGATAATCTTTGCAGATGTATCTGTTAGAAATATTTTTACATATATAAACACAGATTAAAGGAAAATTATAAACCCCAACAAAAATATTAAACTGGGTTTTCTATTCTGAGGAACCAGCTATTCAAACTAAGGAAATGCAATAGTTTAAGAGAAAAATCACCATTTCAGACATGTTATCTAATGTCTGGCCTTTCACTTCATCCATTTCACTCTTCACTGCAGAGACTCTTTCCAGCTCCTCCTGGGTGTAGCTGTATCCAGAGATGCCTTTCTTCTCCTCAATTGCTTGCTGCAGACACAAACAATAATTGCTGAGTGTCCATTCACCAAGAAACAGCAAATTCCTTCATACAGCCAAGTATTGTAGAGAACTGAAAAGGGTAAGTACTGTGATCAAGGTATTTTATTAATCTATTTATTATTATTAATCTATTTATTGTTATTAATCTGTCAGAAAAGTAGATTTTATCTTGTGTTTGTACAGCAGGACAATAAAAACCTGCTGTAAATACAATATTTGGTGATCCAGACTCCCTGAAGTGACCAGGGAGTTTCCGCAGAGTAAAGTGGGCTCAGGTCAGGCTCTGAACAAGTTCAATGTGTAAAATCCATCTGCTTAATCAGAGGATGCAGCTAATTATTTTGGGAAGTATTTTTATAGCAGGAATATAGGGATTGAAAGAAAATACCACAGCAGTGATGTTGCATTTGGGATGCTCACAGTTATCCAGAGCAGAAATCCTTCTGCTGCTCTTCTGCCTTAGGAAAGATTCATCCAGTCTTAAATTTAAACGCATTTTCTTCTAAATATTCTGGGGTTAGAATGTTTCCTTCCTGCTTGATCTTATTTTAAATACTACTCCTATATATTTTACAACAGTAACTCGGATCCTATTTGCTGTTGATCATTCTCTAAGCCCTTACTACATCTGTGGATACCACAAAGTAATTTCAGAATCCAGCCCTGCCCCGAGTGGCGTTGGTGCAGATTTACCATCGACTTTAAAAAGCAGGGTCAGGCCCCTCAGTCTAAAAAGAAGCTGCAGATCAGGACACACAGCACAGCAGCCTCGCAGTCAACAGATAAAAATACATTTTCTACCTAATGGGTCTTGAGCAAGGGCGGCAGGAGCTGAGGATGCTCAGCATCCCAGCAGCATCCCCGGGCTGCCCCAGGGCAGGGAGGGCAGAGCTGCAGTTACCAAGTGCTGCTGAATGGCCTCGTGGCGCTGCCTCAGGAGCTCCTCGGTCCTCTGCAGGATCCCGAACTCGCCCGTGATCTCGGCTATTTCCAGGCGCTTCTTTTTATAAATCGTGTTCTTGCTGCGCAGTTTGCTCACGTACTGCTTGAGCTGGGGGGAGAGCACACACTCGTTTCACTCCAGCAAAGCCTTACCACGGCCCCTTGCTGCATCAAATGTGATTATCCTCTCTGTCCTGCACCAGGGTTTACAACAGAGGGCTGGAATTCAGGATTCCCAGGGTCTATTTATTTTCAGCTCTGCACTTGTTCACTGCGAGAGATCAAGAAAAGCAGCTCCGCTGCTTTCTGTCCCAGCTCACTCCTTTGCAGGCCTGAGATCCCTCCCTTCTGCTCACCACCATCTGACAGCTGGAAAAGTAAATACTCCTTGCAAACGTTGTGAGAGTCATGGATAATAAAAAAGTTAATGCAACAGCAATTTGCACTTGTAACAGGGCCCCAGCTCAGCACTGCACAGCCCCAGCTCTGCAGACCAAAAAATGGTCACAGACAGCAGGAAAACTGGAAGAGGACATGGGAAAAGATTTTTTTTTTTTTAATATTCTCAACAGTTAAAACTTGTGGTTCTCGTTCCTTGACTCCTTTAGACCTAGATGATATCACTGGCTAAGTTTTTAAACCCAGGAAAATAAAAGCAGAGCCCTTGCATAGAGGCAGAGAAATGCAATATTTATTTCACTCAAAATCTAAAGAAATGGAGAATTTATATTTTTATTCAAGACTAGGTAAAAAAATAAAAATCCTTACAGACCAGCAGCCTTAGCTAATTTACACCTGAACCCGTGTGTGTTCAATTTGTAACACATTCCAAGGACCAGGGGTTGCAACAAACAGGTAAGATTTTTCTGTGCCTTAATGGTTTCCATCTGTTGTGCAGTCTTAGCTCTTATTCTTGGATTTTACACAAGAGTTACGAGGTACATGCCAGTCACAGCTCAAAAATGCATTCAGATCCAGAGATGGAAAGCAAATAAAATTTCTGTGAGTAAATGATGTAAGAACAGGCTTCAAAATGCTCCTTGATGAGGAGGAGCTCAGTGAGTGCAGGGAGCACAGACCAGGCAGCCCCAGGAGGAAAATGAGTCCCACTACCACTGATACAGGTTTACAATTCAAACATAAAAAACCTTACATTTCAAAATTCAAATTAATTTTTCTTTTTGCAAAATTATCCCTCTCCCTTCTACAGAACAAATCCAAACCCCCAATGTGACCACAGACTAAGAACCCCCAGAGTAACTGTATGTTCTATAAAAAGTGTCCTGGGCAAAATGCCCACAATGAAATCAACCCTGTTCATCTGCCATCCTGTGCAATATCTAGGCCAAAGCTGCCTCTCTCTTGCTACGCTCCAGAACTATTTTTAAAGCCAAAAGCTATAAACGTTTTTGGTGAAAGAACAAACCCACAAATTACTCAATGTGCTCTATGCAGATTGGCCTCTGTGTGGCTTTGGGATAACATCCTACATCCTGCTACTACCCAGGACAAGGATACACAAGGTCACCTGAGCCCCTGTCTCACTCTCTGTTACATTACTGGCACATTTCATACAGCACTACCAAATTCATTCCTTTGCAGAGAAAATTCAAGTACATCCTCTTAGTTCTTAGTTAATAAAACACTTCTTTTTTTTTCTTTAATTGCTTAGACAATACCAAGCTTTCTGTGATTTCCAAGTGATTACAGAAGCATAAATTCAATCTATCCAACCAACTGAGGAAAACCTCAGGGAAGCACACTCATCTGTCTTGATCAAGTAGTTCCTGGGATATTTCATTTGACCAGTGGAATATAATAAAGAATGAGGTAAAGGACTAAACTTAATATGTGACCACACAGAGCTATCAAATCTGAACGATTTTCTGTCAGTGTATCCCAGGATGAAGAGCAAACTATTATTCTCTTCACTTCTAAGGTTTTGAAAATAGCTCGAGTGGGAGGTGGAGTATTTGCATATTCAATATTCAAAGCACAATTTTACAATGGAAGTCAAAGGATCTTGTTGATTAACGAACTGATTCCACCACTGTTCTATTATTAGTTGATTAACTTAGGACTGTTAATAATACAGATTTCATCCAAAATGAACTACAAGTTGCTCACAGTGACAAGTGAAACCTGTTCATTTTAGGAGGTGGATGTCAGTCAGCACAACCTCTGTTTTTTTAAAGCAAACTTAACCTTTCAAACAGCTTTCATTGCAGCAAACAATGTAAAATAGATATAAACAACAGTAGCAAAATTATCATCTGTGTAGGAAATCAATCAATTATTTGGCAGAACGTTCAAAAGACCTGATCTGCTCCAAAGGCAGCACAGATTAGGGCCTCAAAATCTCACTGCCTGAAGGCTCCTTTAGATCCAGGGCCAAACTCAGAGCTGGAGTTCTTAGATGTGACTCTACTTAAATCAGCAGCTTGTAGGGATCTTACAGCAAAATTAAGTTTCTTCAGCCTAAAAGCTGAGAATCAGCCCATAATCCAAAAATTAAAAGAAATTTTAAAATACCAATGTTTTCATCTGTGTGAGCATTGCTTCTGAGGCTTTACACACCTCATGCCCCCACCTCTGTGCACATGAAAAATCAATGCCATAACAACATTGCATTTTACTGTGGTAAAAGGTCTTTTAAATAATTTGAATAGTTCACAGAGAAATAACATTGTGTGGCCACATCACTTTAAAGTTAAGTAAGCAAAGGAATCCACTTTTGAGCAGCAGCATTTTCCCATAGACCAAGTCAACTGCTCCCAACTCAGCATCTCATCCTGGAGAATTCCCATGGATCTGCCTCTGCCCACAGAGATGTTCAAGGCTGTGGCCACCAGCAGCTTTTCTTTCTCAAGCAACTTAACACAAGCAGTTCTTGCAGCTTCAAAGATGAAATGACTGGACAGGGCCCAAGTGCTGGCACGGAGGGAGCAGTGGAAGCCAAGCAGCCTGGAGCCCACGTTGGCCAAGGCAGAGCCCCTGGAGACACAGAAACCACCCAGGGCAGAGCAAGGAAAGATTCTGCCTTTTCACTGGGCTATTTTTATGGGTGACTGTAACATAACAAGCATGGAATGCAGATTATGGAACACAGTGAATGAAAACAGCACTTTGATCTCTCATGCAACACCCCACAGCACCCAGGTATCCACCATCCCCAGGCAGATTTCTTCAATTATGTTCCATTTTTATTGGAAGAACCCAGCAATGCTCCTACTTTATGCTCCTCCATTTATCAGAATCTGGAAGAGGTTGGTATCACCATTTTCAGCCTCACACTTAGTGAAGTAATTAAATATTACAAGAGTTCTAAAGAAAATCAAACCAGGGGTGTAGAAAGGGCCTCTCCTGGCAGGTTTTCCCCTCCAGGGAAGGCCATCCCTGCTGAGCCCACCTGCCTTGTGCTCACAACTGGGAGCAGAGCCCAGCTCCCCTAATGCTCAGCCCTACAAGCTCCTCACCTTGTCTCCCTTAACCTCACATTTGCTCCAGGAGAAGTTTACACAAGGTTCTTATTCCAAGATTATCATGAGAGGAAAATGGCTAAGCTTGTTTTCTGAAAAGAACAAATCCCAGATAAATCACTCACTCTTGAGTCAAATCTTTTAAACTAGTTATTTTCTAGATTAATGGAGCCGTTTGATTGTGTTATTGTAATCAAAATATTCTTCATATGAAAGTACTACATAAAATACAGTATTAATTGTAAAATAAAAGTGTTTCTTTATGAAACACATAACCAAAGTTCCAAATAAACAGTTTTGTTAACAAAATTATTTGCATAAGCACAATAATTGCAGAAAATCTTAGCTGACTATCTGTATTTTCATTAAGAACTGAGGAACAGATGTTTTAATTTCTAACTAGACTAATTAATGGGATACAGACTGTCCAAAGTATTAAAATTCAGTTAGGAAAAGTTCCTGATCATGACAGATTTTCCTTTTTTTTTTTTTTCCTGAGAGGCTCTAAATTTAAGCCAGCACAGCCACTGTTGGACAGATACATACAACTCAAACATAGAAGGATGAGCTTCTAAAAGAGAAGAGCAGTAGTACCTCAGTCTATTAAAATGAAAATATCCTGCAGCCTGTTCATGGCACTGCTCAGCCAGGAAAACCCTTCCTTAGCATTTTCTAGGAGTGCTTGCTTCTGGTCAGGGAAGAAGTATTAAAGCAGCTATTACCAATATTTTGGATCAATCTGAGTATTTATAATGAAAAGCCACTTTCAGTGCTCATGGAAGATGCACAGATCAGTGAGATCCAGGGGGTGCTGAGGGAGTGTTCATATCAGGAGATTTCCCTGAATCTCTGCATATGTTTGGCTCAGGTGACAGGGAAGTTCCCAAAGCAAAAATGTGGTGGATTCAGGTGGACTGACAGTTTTTGAGGCAAAGTGACAGGATCTTTGGTCTGAGGCTGTTTTCTACGTTTGCAAATGGAAACATTTGTCTTGTTTTCCCGGGGGCAGAGAGGCATGGATGAGAATTTGTATGGCAAAAAGATTGAACTCCTAAAGTAAATGCACATGCAAACCTCACACACCTGAGAACAAAGTGAGAGGATTTTCTATGCCACGTTCCCAAAACCAGACCAATTTCAGCTCCTGCAGCTCAGCACAGCTCGATCTCAAATCCCTGGGAAACTGGAGGTTCTTGGGGCCCTGTGCTGAACTCTGGAAAGTACAATGGGTTGGGTAAGGAGCTAAAAATATCCCAGCTTTACCTAGGATCACTTGTAATTGAACCATTCAGCCTTCCAAGTGTCAACATGTGATTCCCTAATTTTCAGGATCTGACAGCTGCAGCGAGGAGCTGCCAACTGTGCCCCCTGCTCACTGCACTTTGTTTGAAGTACTTAAAAAGATCTCATAATCCTCAGAGCAGACAATTTATTCCTACTTTTTTGTGTGTTTAATGTAAATGAATTGGTTATCCCCTGCTGTTTCTCCTGAGTTCTATCCAGTGTACAACCCCTCAAACCCCTTGGAGTGCTGTAACATTCCTCTTCATGACTATGGAAGAAAGCAAAACACTGGCACCTAAAAACCTAAGCCAGGCTTGACCTTTTGGTGAATGAAGGGTTTTAAGACCACCTCAAGTGGAGATGCAAATGCTGGTTTGGGAGCACAAGTTAGGAAGGTGCTGGTTCTTCCTTTGCCAAATCTTGGGAGAGCCATGATGTAAAAGGACAGAGCAAAGCAAGACAAAGATTAGAAATGCTGGGTAGAGGAGAAAAGCAATGCTTTGATTTCACTGCAGCATTTTGATAGGATTAAAAAATCCATTTAAACTTAAAAACCCCTCTCTCTTCCTTTTTAAAAATGGAGGAACTAAATGTCAAACGTGTGACTGGAACAGGAAAGTGTAAGGGAGCTCTCAGTTGTCAGAGTGAAGTGAAAGTTGAATGCACAACCTCCTCCTGTCCCCAGGAACCCATGAACTGCTGCACTGACTCACCACCACATTTATCAACATTTCCTTTGGTATTGGCTCAAAGCTGGGGCAGCAGAGCACTGAACCACAAAATACAAATCCTGAAGTGTAACCCAGCAGAAACAAATCTCCAGCAGAAGGTTGGCTGGGAGGGAGGAACTGAGACTTTACTGAGGAGGGAGAACCTGCTCAGGCCACTTTTGCTTCATCACCTCTTCCCTGCCAACCCTTCTCATCTCTCACTCCTGGCTCCTCACACCCCCACTCTGGGGCAGGGCTGGCTCTGTGCATTTGCAATGGACTTTGAGGAGATGCAGAACCACAGCACCAGCAATTTTGGCAGCAGATATTTACAATAGAATTAAATATCACTGTCTCCATTTTCCAGATTAGGAAACCACAACCTTTGAAAAAGAACTGACCAAAAACCATCAAGAATACAAATCTTTTCCTAGTCTTTAGGCACAGGAAACACCTTTTTTATTGCTTTACACTGGTGCCTGTGAGAACAACTGCACTTCACCTAAGGAAGTAATAAACATGAACAGGACATGGATGTGTACACTGGTTTCCTTGCCAATATACGTTTCCTTGCAGAAAGTCTTTACAAACCAGGAAATGCTTCTTAGGAAAAGACAAACACTTCTGATGTTAAGCTGATGGTCTTCCCCAAATTGCTCAGTCATTTATCCTTCACTCTGCAAAATGAAGACTTGAAAATATTGTAAAAGAACATAATTTGAACAAAAGGAATGCAGCTAATGTCCAAAACAGGACATTGTCCTTTTTCTTGAGCCACTTCCTTGTGTCAGACAAGTAACTTGAGTTTTTCATTATTAAGCCTCTTATAAGGTTCTTCCTTATGAGGTTTCTTCCCCACCCTGTTCTCCTTGAATTTCTATGGATCAGTTTCTTGTCTCCCTGAAGAACAGGCACAATTATTTCTTACCTTACAGTGCCTGTGCAGATAATGTAAAACATATGCTGCTGTCTTGGTAATACATTCATGTTGATTAATTAAACACTTCTTTCCATCACATGTCACGAAACACAATTTGTCAGCTTTCTGCTTTTGTTTTTGCTTAAAAATTTGTCAAAGATTCCAGCACTGTGCCCACTGGAGCTGCATACCTTGGAGGGGAGAGAAATCTAAAGCAGTGGGTTTCTTATTACTGCTACCTAAGGCAAGGGTTCAGGATGGGATGGGAAGAGAAATCAACATCTTCATTTTCACGTCTCTGTGCCACTCCTCCCACCTGTGCTTTTCATCCACCCTTTCAGACTCCTTTAAAAGTAACTGATTTTGTGGAGCAGGCACATCCTATGGGATTAGGAAGGGAGTTCCTTCTCCAAAGGGCGTTCCCTGCATTTAGTGGTATGGAAAAAAGCACAAACACAAAGAACAAGCAAGCAAAGAGTGTGTTCCTCTGCCTAAATGATGGCAGTGCAAGCAAAGACAATATGTGAGAGAATGTTATTAAGTCAGAGAGTGATGCAAATAAAATACTCCTTGGTTTAGTGACTCTGCCTATAAGTTTCCTTAGCAGGATTCTTCCCAACTGGGAAAAGTTATTGGCTGAAGAAAAGTGAATTTATTTTGCTGACAAACCACTAGCAAATTGCAGCTCCCTTATTTTTTGCAAACTTTTTAAGCTGAAAAAGCTGCTTTGAGCAGTACAGCTGCAAATACAACTTTTCTTGGGCTGTGCTGCATGTGCCAGTTAAAGTCTGTGTTGCAAATGAACTTCAGGAAGGTCTGGGAAATTTGGGTTTTGAGTAAAAACTTTTGTGGGTAATAAATACCACAGGACTTCTTGCATCTCTGATAATTACTGATATTATGCTTTATAATCACATAGATTTTAAAGTAATTTATAATCATATTGACCTTATAGCTGGTTATTTACCATCATACCACTGTGATGATATTGCCATTATTTTGATCCAGAGGCTGGAATGCTAAGACAACACAACACTGAGTCCTTGTACACCTTCCAATGGATTAGGTCAATGTGAATAACAGAAATTAATAATTGGAAAAGAGCTACAAATCAAACACTGTTGCAGTACAAATATTGGAAAGTATTTGGAAGCACTGGACAGGACTCTTAAGAAAAAAAGTCTTCAAATATGTTAATTTTGGATTCCATGACAAAAATGTGCATTACAAAAACCCAGAGGCTGAATGGGTGAGATGCTGTAGAACGAGATGTTGCAATATAAAGTGAAAAGGAAATTGTGAGTGAACAAAAATGGATCCATCTCTTAAAAATGCCCTGTGCCTGCTGCCCACTGCTGCATGCCATACCTCATCCTCAGTCAGCACCTCAGAGCCTTCCAGCTCATGGGCCTGACTGCTCTTCTGCTCCACCTCCCTCTCCAGGCTGGACATCTCCTCCTTGGCAGCCTGAAGTTCTTCTGCCTTGGCTTCCTTCTTGCGGGCAATGATAGAAGCCTGCGAGGTCATCAAAGTAAAAATGAACTTGTTTAACCAGGAGAAAAATGATTGGGAGATAAAATAGAGAAATGACATACAGCAGGTTAAACCACACCCTCTCTGAAGCTGGCTGCAGCCTCCCAACCTTCTCCAGCATGGATGAGATGTCAGCACAGCCTTTTTGCCCACATTCAAGTTGATAGATTTTACATTTTAGATTTACATTTCTTCACCTCATTTTTTCATTTTCATTGAGGAAAAAGGTAGGCATTTTAGCTGCTCCATTTCTTCTGCTTAGTCCCTCCTGATGCATATGTAAGATACACCAACATGGCTTAACTGGAAAGTTATCCAAGATTTCACAAATGTCATAATACAGATTTTTATAACTCCAACCTACTCCAACCTACAGAAATATGTTACACTAAAGCAGAACTGAGCCACTAAATCTTGGCAAATAGCTAGAAGATGATGAATAAAGCCATACAGTACAGAAATAGTGTAGATTACAGACTATTCTTTCTTTTTTCTGAGTCTAGAAGATAAAGCACTTAAAAAATAATATTTTATACAAGACTGAATATTTAGTAGTACCTGAGTTTTGACCAGAACAGATTTAAGAACATAAGTATACATTAGTTCAAGGATTTAAAAAAAAAAAAAGGCATTTTTATCTTGCCAAAGTATCCCGTTGAAAAATATTTTAAAATAACACATTCATTTAGATGCAGGTGCAGGAATTTGAGGCATGGCTGGTTTCTTCAAGTGAAAGGGAAAACTTACAAAAAAATGAAGCCAAAACACAGCAGCTTTCTCACACTCAGCTGAGAGGACCAGCTTTCTCCCTAAATAAATCTCCAGCAGAATTGTGCTGGGGTGGGAGCTCAGCTCTTTGCTGCACGAGGTGTCTGTGGTGACAAAGTGGGGGGACAACAGAGCTGATTATTTCATGGAATCAAAACCAGGCCCTGGCAGAAGAAAGCAAAGAGCAGCCAGCAGCAACCTCAGCTCCTGGGGTGGGCCCTCCTTGGCAGCAGCACATTCCAGAGCAGGAGTTTCTTTCAAAGCTTCTCTTCCAACACGAAACGCTGCATTTCACGTTGCACTTGTGACTGAACTGCAGCACACATTTGATCCCCATTGTTTTCCTCCCACTGACCCATTTTACTTCAGCCTTTTTATTTTCCAAGCCATCACCATAAGCATCCTGATGAAAACTTTCCATCAAATGAGCAGTGCTGCAGGTTCCCTGGAAAGGGCTCCCTCAGGTTTCTGTGTAAGCTCCAAAAATCTCCGAGTTCATAAATCCTTTTTGTAACTTGTGAATTTCCTCAGACTGGACCAGACAGCCTCTTTTATACCAAGATTATTTTATAGACTCAGGATGAAAAATCAAAGAATTCCATCTTAAGAGATGCAATGAAGAAAAATGGCATGTGGTGAGACACAAGGAAGGGACAGGAGTGCAGCAGGCAGCCCTCATTGCTGCCTTTGAAGAATCCATCCACAGCTGGAACTTTACCAAAATAGTTCCTCCAAAATGATCCTTCCAGAACTGCTGTGATGCCAGGACAGCAGTCAAAACACTCACTGACATGACTGAAAGCAAGGTTTGACTCAGCCTTAAACATACATATCTTCAACAGAACTTTATTTTCTTTTTGCCCTCTGTGATTATGTATTTCCATTGATTTATACTAAATAAATTAAATTTAAAAATCAGTATGTCAACCAATCAGTGACTGATTTTCTCTCCTGCTTCTGCTTCAAACACATTTTGTTCCTCCTTACCTGCTGGCGATACATGGAAAATTTACTATCAGCTGGCTCATACTTCATCATCCTCTTCTCAACAAGCTGATTCACTTGTGCATTGATTTCATTTATCTGCAAGACAGAGCAGAAAACTAAGAAAACAGAGCTTGGTGTCTTTGTCTTCTCCAAGAATTAAATGCTTTGCAACCCAGATTTACAATCCAGCCAGCTCCTTTTTTAAAGCAGAGAAACAGACCCAAAAAGCTCCATGAGTCATTAAGTATTGGCCAGGAAGAGGCTGTTTTTGGATTTCCAGTTCTGTGCCTTTATGATAAGGCAGAACCATGATGTTGGCCCTGAAAATGAAGTAAACTGGTGCATGTGCAGAGAAAATGCAGTGAATTTGTACAGAAAAAAAAGATTGATATTGCCACACACTGAGTGAAAAGTCATTTTATCACCATGCACTAAAATTCCCTTTCATTCAACCATTTAACAGAATTTTAAAGGGAAGCAAATAAAGATTAAGTGATAAAGATTTCATCAATACTTTGGAGAGTCACAGACCATCCTGCTGCAGTTGTGTGGTACCTCCCTTCTCCTGCCTCAAGATGCACTTGGGTTGTCCTGAGTCCCAAAGTGCAGAGCTGCAGGAGCTCCCAGCCACACCAGTGTGCACATTCCAGCTTTCCCCCTTCACTGGGACTCTCACCAGCCATGGAAAAACCAGCCACAGCAACCTTCCTTTAATTCTCTGCTGCTAAATATGTAAATATGTGCTGAAATCCCATAGAGTCAGGGCTGGGCATCACCCTGAAAGTGCTGGGAGCAATGTCCAGGTGCTTGGAAAGCCAAATATCTCAAATAAACCCAATAGGACTAAAAATACTCCAACACCTGGGAAAAAAAAACCCAACTCTCCTATGAATTCTATTCTATTAGTGGTAGAACAGGCTTGAATTTGAAAATGGCGTAAGAATTCCCTTCTGTGAATAAATTCCTGGTTTTATATTATAAAATGCATGATGGAAACATTCTTAGTGCAGTTCAGCTCCTTTTTAAGGCACTGAGATAATAGAAGGCTGATTTAAAAAAAAAAGAAAAGCTGCCTAAGGCCATGCTGTGATAATAGCCCAGTGTATGACATGTTTTTATTATCTTTCAAGAAGAAGATACTTCCAAAATATAACAAATCAAAGGTTACATCATGGAGAGAGAGAGAAAAACTTACAGCTTTTTAAAATATTGCCATAAACCCAACAATACTCTTGGCAAAGCAATGTGCAAAACAGGGTTTCAAGTATGCCTGAAAGACATAACTGCAGCCACAAATATTGTATTGATTAGAGGAACTAATCTAGGAAAGCAGAGGCTGAATCACAGAGCTGCTTTATTATTTCAGCCCTAATCTGCCATTTATTAATGCTGTCATCCCTTAAGATGGATACTCTGGTTCCTCATTATCTCTATTTCATGGCAGAGTTGGAAATCCCAGGAGTATTAAACACCAAGAAGTAAGAGCAGAAGACATTTGGGATGTGGGACTACTCTTCCTCCCTCTTACCTTGCTGTAAATCTTCATCATTATCATCAATAGAAATACTAACAATTAGCATTCCTCTAAATTCTTCTAGAACATAGTAATTCATATTTAATCTTTCATCTAGGATCGTGCAAATATGAAAACTTCACTGAGTGAACACAAATTATTTCTGTGGCAACAAATCCCTCTGCACATCCTGGATATATCTGACAAATAAGGGGTTTTCTAACACTATGTGCTTTTAGCCTCTGGAAAGGTAAATTAAATATTTGATGCACAAATTTTCTTTGGTCTTAAAAACTAAGCCAGACAATGCAGGGCTGTTGCAAACACTGAGGAGTTCTGAGCCACTGCACATGGATTAAGGCTTCACATTGGGAGGATGCCTCACTCAGGGAATGCTGTTCCCTCCACAAACTCTGTGTTGTATAAACCCCCCAAAAATGTCAGTGAGAGGCTCAAACAAGTGAAATCTGAAGAGAAGAAAAATCAGCCCTTTAGTGCTAAATTAACACAATTTCCTAGATAGCATCTAAGGGTACAGTTGGGTTTGGGGTTTGGTTTGGGGTTTGTTTGTTCATGTCTCTTTTGTGGGTATTAAAAAAAACAACTTATCAGAGAGTTTGCATTTAGTGATTAAGACATCTTTGGTTTTACAACTGCAGGGATGTTCCTTTGGGAATGAAACATTTTCTGCAGGATATAAAGTAGGGATAAGAACATTGCAGTGTACAGGAAGCTCAGACCATGCTACAGAACACAAATTAAGTGTGACCTTGGTCCCTCACCTCACTTTCCAGTGCAGTGAGATCAGCTTGAGTCATTGCTGGCTCTGCAGCCACCTTTTGTAAGAGATACACTGAAGCCTTTTTACTTTCCAGCTCTCTGGGTATTTTTTCAGTAACCAGGTAGGAATTGAAATTTATCTCCTCCTCTAGTTTCTTCATTAAACCTTAAAAACAAATTAAATCAGTGAGTGTCTATAAAAGCAATGTAGCAGATAATTAAGTTTGATTTCCCCAACACATTAAAGTATTTAGCAGCTGATTACAATCACAACAGCATAACATTTGAGTCTTTTCAATGCTCAGAGAAAGGGGGAGTTACTTGATTAAAATTTTTAATCTGGATGTTAAACAATATAACAGGATTTATTATGCACCTCTATCTCTAACTATCAACTCCTTGAGAGATTCTTCTCATCAATAACAAGTAAACCCCATTTTACATGAAACTCCAGCTGAATCAGATGCAAAATTCAACACACAGCACTGATATAAACAGCCATTGAACCTTTATCTGTAGAAGAATCTTAATTTGGCCTAGCTCCTTGACAGATTTATTATATCCTTCAATGCTCACCCTTAAAATAAAACTTTTTTCCATCTGGCATCTAAGAAGGCCTTAAAATGGGCAGAGTTTAATGTCTGCCTACTGTAAGGGTCTTTTACATTGCTGGAACACTTAGGGATTACCTCCCTGTAAAGATTTCTTCTTGTAAGAACAAACATTCAATCTCAGGACATTTTTTGACTAAGAATGCAGAAAATAACAAACAAATAGAAAAAAACCAACCCCATTTATAAGCTCTGCTGGACACCAGCCTGATGCACCTACACCTTACCAGGCTTATGAAGACTTGGCTCTTTCTAGGCAGAGTAATTCAGGCTCCTTAACAGATAATTTATAAATAAACCCAAGTACATGCAGATAAGAACAATTCACAGACAGAAAAATGCAACAGAATAAAAGGAAACATTTATTTAAATTACATTGCACAGCCTCCACTGACAACAGGCAGTTCAGTGCAATTATTCCTCTGAGACAGCTGCGCCAAGGACTACAAGATCTGGAATTACATCTCAGATGAGAGTGGGAATGGGTATTTCAGACTATTTTTCGTGATCTAGATGACTAAAAGGTAAGTATCCTGGCTTCTTTTTCTTTTTAAAACACTTCAAAAACACTTCTAAAGCTCGCTAGGGTTTGGGTTTTGGTTCTCTCCATATTAGGGAGAAGATGGAATTGCAATGAAATGCCAAGGAAAACAAGAAGTTCATGATCTCCATCTCTTTCATTTACTGCACAAGCAGAGAAAAGTTGAGCACAGAGATACAAAAGTACAGCTGATGCTGCTGAAACAGAAATGGGAAAGGATGTAGATGAAAACAGTTCTTGGTTCTCAGGCTAAAAAGCCTGACTGCCAAGGGGAAAGGTCAGAACAAAGTGAAAGAGCCCAGGAAAAGGGGCCCTCGTTTTTCTGCTGCTATTTACCTCTAAATCAGTGTCCTGAGAGATCCTCCTCAGCCCTGCTCCCAGCCCACTCTGACAGGAAAGCTGCCAGAAGGGAAATAAGCCATCAGCTCTTGAGAAAACCTCAAGAACTGGGAGAAAGAAAACAGGCCCTGGGGAAAGCAGCGCTGCCAACAAAGCCAAGTCAACACAAACTAAAAATGAGTGGGAATTCCTCTTTTCCAGTTTGTTGGTTTCTGTGTCTGTGGAAAGCAACACTGCCACAGGACCTTTTCCCCTTCGTGGAAGGGTCATTTATCTTGTGCAAAACAAGCAGCCCCCAGACTGGTTCTGGAGTGGGAGAGCGGAGTTGCTCTGCCTGTGGAACAGCCAGGGTGGACCTGGCACTGCAGCTGCACCCTGGGAATCACACTGGGACTTACTGGGAGAGATTCCCACTTCTTTCTTCCAGAAGAACTCGATCCCAATCTTCCTCAGCCCACAACAGAGCTGGGCAGGAGGGACCACATTTTAATACCTCACTAGAAATCTCCCAGCAAAGCTGCTTCCCACATCCCCTGTGAGTTGAATTATCACCTCAGAACTGACTGGAACACAACTCCCAATCAGATATTTATAACCAAGATCTTTGGTGTGCAAATCAATGTGATATTGATGAAATTATTCTGATATGAAATATTAATGTTTTAATTAAATCAATTCCTTTGGGTTTTTAGCAGCAAAAAACCCTGCATATTTAACCCATACTTTATTTCTTGTGCTACTCCAGGTTTCTGATAAAAATGTACATGCCTGAAGGATTTGTGGTAAATATGACAAAAACCAGCAAAGAACCACATGGGCTTTGATAAGAGCAGGGGAACTTTTGACTTCATGGGGTATAACCTTAATCACAATTTGATTTATTTCTCAAATAACCTCAGAGCTGCTCCCAAGTCCTGTTACACCAAATGCTTCTGTGTTGTGCTGAGTCCCGATGGAGCAACAAGCAAGAAAACGAGTTAAAACTTGATATCTTGATGGGGAAAGACATGATGTCAACATCATCCCTCATGACTAATGTCATTTCTTTCCTAAATACATTGGATATATTTTTCCTCCTATACAATTCAACCCATGGAGAAATATCTACATAAGAGCCACTTCTGCTGCTTAACAAACCTTGAACACCAAAACACAGGGCAGCTCCTGGTTTGTTTTTTTTTTTTTTTTCAGGGAAAAACATTCTTTAGCAAATTCCCAGGCTAGAGGGGAAAAAAGCCAGCATACTTCAGATCTTTCCATTACACATATAAATTCTGTTTTTAATGTTTCAACATTGACTTATGGTTACAAAATCTACGTACGTAAGAGGCACAGAAATCTGGCTCTGTGCCCTCAGGTTATTTTAGCAAGGTTCTGCCAACCATGTATTTACATGTGGAGAGCTATTCAGAGCAACTCCTCATGTTTTCCATTCAAATTTTTTTATTATTATTATAAAGAGAGAGATGGGATAAGGAGTTTATTCGTGCTTGCTCAGTCATGTAGAAGAGAGGCAATTCTCTGCATAATTCTGCTAATGGAGCTAAAACTTGATTCACCTTGTGCTCACATTCCCACTTCTCTTCCCTCTATGGGCTGCCACCTGGGCACCCTGGACCAGAAACATCTGCAACAGGAATTCAGTTTTTAAAAGGAGGGAAAAAGAGAGAGGGACACTCATTTTATAGACTCTCTGCCAACACTTTGTTTAATATCACCTGTGATGGCCATGACAAAGGCAGGTCTAGAACAGACTTCCAACATCAAATCCTTCCCTTCCCTTTCTGCAGTCAGAAAGAAAGGGCTGAAATTATTCCCTCCACAGCTTCCAGTAACACCACTTCCAATTTCCCTCTCTTAAACAGGGACATGTTTGCCTGGGACATGCAAACACTGCCAGATCAATCATCCCTTCAATATCTCCTTGGAAAGCTAAAAACCTTCCTGAATTTGCTGTTTTAAGTTATGCTTTCCATGCTTATAATTATTATTAGAGCTTTTTGAAACCTCTCTGACCTTTCAGTGTTCCTCTTGCACGTTGAACTGACCCAGGGCTGCAGGGATGGACATGCCAGAGCCAAACCCAGAGGAAATGGAACTCTCCCCTTGCAGTTTCTCCCAGAAATAAAAGGAGGGAAAGCACCCCATGTTTGACACTGAGAGCTGCAGTTCTACCATTCTTCCACCTGACCCACAAAATCTTCTCAGACACTTCTTAGGAAAGAGCCCCACATGCCATAAATACATTGCATGTACATTATTCCTAGAGGAATATCATGGAATTTGATTATTCCTTAAAATATGTACTGTTGGCATGGGCTTGGCTTCCTGAGTGATTCTGCTCACTTCCAATCAACAGTCTCCTCATTATTCAGTCATTTCCCTGTTTTTACTTCACCGGTGATGATTTGCTATTTTCTTTCGGCAATCTGGTGTAAATACTAAACAAAAAAGAGCCAAACATCCACACAATTTCTTTCTAAAACTTCCACTAAACTCCTTATAAACCTTTTAACAGAGGCAATGTTGAATATTTGCTGCCTTGCTTGTTCAAAATGGGGTACAAGAGTTAATGGCCTTCAAAAAGTCAACCACAGCAACACCATCAATCTTTTCAAGAAGCCTCGTATTCTCATCACAGATATTAAGTTATCTTAAAAATTCTTTACCAGAACCTTCATCAATTGACAGTGACTTTATAATAAATAAAGTCATTTCAAGATAGAAATAAAGTTCCATCTAAGTCGCTCTTCTTTACCAAATATTTCTATAATTTTAATTATAAAGTGGTCTGCGGTGTTGGAGGATATAATTTAAACCTGGAATTTTAGGAAAAGATCATTGTGTTGAAGAGAACAATACTAATTTTTTCTATCAAAAGGAATATTTAAATAATAGCTTCCTAAACTTCTGGTTTGCATCGAGAATGAAATAAAATAGACATTTCTACAAATCAGTTCCTCTTTGATCAGTATCTTTGAAGTTCTTCATGTTCTAAATCTATTACTACATATTAACTTAATGAAGTTTATAAATTACACATTTTACTGTTCAAATCATTTTAACACATTCCTTTAATCAATATTTTCAAGCTACTCATTCACTTCTTTATATTTCTGCCAAGAAAGTAACCAATAATGTCCTGGAAAATGGACAGAGATCAAGAATTCAGTGATTTGGTTGCAAAGAGATGTCAATCTTGCAGAGAAACCATGAGCTGGGTTATGGTTATTCACACCAGAGGCCAGTGTTAGTAAAAATACTGTTCATATTCAATCCAACAACACCACAAAAAACCCTCCAGAATCTGCAAATTCATGTTATTTAGTGCTACCAGGAGCAAATCCCTCTCTAGTTAAACAATATCCTGAGAAAAACCAAAGTTAATAAACAGGGAAGGAATGTTCTCTGAACCAGCACCATCACTTTCAGCTGTTTTGCAGCAGCTCATAACAATCACTGATACAATACAAAGTCTTCTAAATATTGTGTTTCTAAGAGTTAAAAACCTACAAAGCACAAGCTGTATTCTCCTGGCACAGCTCAAGCAGGCTGATGCTAATTGCATGCTAATGATACTCATGAATATGTGCTACTTGCATTCCTTAAAGAGTTCCTTTACATTGCTTTAAATGTAACATTAATTATCAAGTGAAGTAATCAAATAAGACAAACAACGAAGCTTCTGCTCATTAGCAACAACTTCGAACATTTTCTCTTGTTCAGGAAGTAAAAACACCTGAAGCATTAAAAATGGAAGGAATTTCTTTCAAAGGGAAGGCTCTGCCTTGCAGTGGAAATCCAGCTGTGGCACTGTCAGCAGACAAGGCTGCACTGACACAAGCAGGCAGCTGAGGCCCCAAACTGCAGCCAAAGGGAGTTTTCAAAAGAAAATAAATGGTGCTACCGTGTAGACCAACAAAGCTTTTAAAATAAATGGAACCTATTCAGTGCACTGTGGTCACCTAATTTCAATTATTTAAAAAACCCCACAGTTGGCATTCTGTAATTGCTGCTACAGGCAGTGGCTTTGTAACTCCAACGGGGGAAAAGCAATTACAAAGCTGAGTTGTGAAGTCTTTGTTTGGGCAAAATTTCAACACAAGTGTTCTTAAGTAATGACTCCAAGCTTTGCTTTGGAACATCTAAATACTTTTTGTTTTTCCCCCTGCAAGCAGGACTCAAGATAAGGAAATTAAATATGTTAACTTTATTTTCATCTCAATGATTAAATGGCATATTTACTGGCTTTTTATTATGTTACCTTTGCTTCTGTGAACTGAACCCATCAAGTTTCCATTGGCCTTAAAAAAAACCCGGGAACTGAAATAGAAATGTTGACACAGCTTTGCTGTATAAACTCTCTGATAGCTACTGAAAAAAAGGAACAGTTATAAAATCCACTGCAAGTCCCTGTGAGTACAGAAGATGGTTCAGATACTCCTTCAGTTCCACTTGTGGTTCAGTGGCAGATGAGAATCATTAAAAAATCAAAGTAAACTTACAAAGTAATAACAATGCAACGAGGTGGTGACTGGAAAAAAACTCTTTAACTCAGAAAAGCTGCCAAAGCAGTTGTGTGATGCAACTGAAATAGTAAATGTTCTTGAAAGAGCAGGACAATGACTTGGTTTCCTAAATTCAAATTGAGAAATAGTCAGATTCTATCATTTTGGAAGTCATTTATACACCATTCTATGGCATGTTTTTCACCACACTAACCTAGAATGCAACTGGAAGAGCCCTACTTACTTTCTGGTTTTGAATCTGCCACCACGTGCTGCATCTCCTTCAGCTGGACCTGGGCTCTCTGCAGCCTCTGCTCTGCATGGAACAACTTTGGAGAGACAATTGGACACACATAAGCTCATTCCTTGGAAATCCACATTCAAAAACTAAACCAACAGAGCACCAACAGAACCCCAAGCACAAAACATGGCAGCTCTAACAGCTGGTGATTTTCTGTTTCACAGTGGAATGTGCCAGACCAAATTTTCAACACTCGGCCTGTGTTTACTCAATATTCCCTCCTGTTAACTCAGGAGAGTGTTCTTGTGCTCTCAAGTGATATTTTCACTATGGCAAAAATTGATCCAACAATTTTCAACCAAAAATATGAGTGGCTTGAACATTACAACAACAAAAGGCAGCAAGAATCAGGATTGCAGCAGATAACTCTCCCTATCCTGCAATGCAGCTGAGCTGTCACAGCAACCCACTGTCCATCCCAAGAGCAGACTGGAAAGCTTCTTGCCACACAAGCCCCAGCTGATTTGCATTTTTGTGACTAAGAGAGATGTGCAGTAATAACTGGAATTAGCTGGACATCACATTCATTTTACTCCTGATCCCACTCAGGCTCAAGCAAAGACCCCAGAGCTTGAGAGCCTACTGATTCCCACTGATGCCACACCCAGACAGACTGCAGTATGAAAATCTGGGGGGTTTTCCCCTTTTAACACAGTGTTGAAGTTCAGGCTACAGAATTTGGTGAGACACTGTAACCAAATGGCACTGGATTTTATTGAAGTATCTTGTTTTGACAACACATTCAGGAATAAAACCCAGCCTTACACTCCGATGTCAACTGCTTCCAGTGCTTCTCAGGACAGTATTTTCCACAAATTCAGGGGCCTAAATCCCAAGGTTGTCCCTGAATACTTATTGCCCCCACCCAGGAAAGAAATGAGGTACTTGCTGTGCTGCTCAGCCCCTGAAATCTTGGTGCAGATCACGGAGATAGAAATCAAACCAAGGAAACATTTTCTCACTCCCATGAATATGAAAAGTTCCCTTTGGGTGCTCAGGCAATAAGTCATGGAATGTTTCCTGGGAATGCTAATGATGATGTCAGCAGGAGCTGAGGCAGCCAAGTACCTTCACTGTGGTGTTCAGAAACTTGCAGGGTCAAGCCTCTTCCCTTAAAACATTCATAGATCTTTTAAATGGGATTTAATTTTCTGCTGTTGGGAGAAACTCTCTGCTGTTGTTCCTGATATATTTCTAAAATGCATAATTCCCAAACAAACATCAACAACTCTTGATTTTAATAGGTATGTTATGTCAGTACCTGACTTTTTTGCTCTTGTTTCTGTTGAGCCAGAGATTCTTCTCTCTCCTTTTCCAAGCGAAGCTGTCTTGCTATTTCAAGCATCCGTTGATGATTTTGTACTGTCTCCACCTACAGCAAGCGGGTAAATAGTGCATGTTGCTGTCAGAGAGTTGAGAAATACATTAAAGAGATCATATGTCTCACAAGCCCACTTAGCACTTCCCTTCCATGCACGTTACTACTCAGAAATGACAGCAAAGTACTGGACTGCAGATTCTTAAAAGCCCTGGACTAACGCCTGGGGAGATTCCCTGTAGGTCAATTAGTTACTCGACTCCTTCCTAGACATGCAGTGTGTTTATCTTAATCCTTGTTTGCATTCCAAAATCAGAGTTGCAGGCCAAGGATTATGACACTGAAATGGAGCAGCATTACTTCTCTTATTACCCTCTTCTTAAGACGCTCCACTCTCTTGCCCAGTTGATCTTTCTCCTCTTCCATTGCACTGATGTCCTAAAAAGCACAAAAAACAGATAAAGAAATATTAATTTTTCCCATGTATGTTGGAGAATAAATTATCTTCAAATTAATATGAAAATCAGAATTTTTCCCTGAATACTCAGAGGCGGTTATAATTTTATTGATCTATGATCAAACATCCAAGATTCCAATCTCTCTTTTCTCTTGCTTCCCCCACAGTTCCCACTCTCTTTATGCTAACATTCCTCATCTGCATCCTTGAGTATTAATGTGAACATTTCAAATAAAAGCAGGTGGATTTCTCTAAAATAAAAACAAACAAACAGAAACCACCAAGGAAAAAACCAGCATGAATTCAACATCTGATGCAGTCTGACATATGTTCTTAATGTCACCAGCATTACCCACTTCCTGGCAGACCAGTCTGCATTAAGTTGTTTACCAGCAATGTCTGCTGCCACTTTCTGTATTAAAAGAAACATTTTCTAGTGCTGAAACATGTATCTGCTTATTATTCTCCTTTAGTCCTATTTTACATCAGCAGGACTCCACAGACTGATAGTTATGAGAGAAAGGGAAATGAATTCTCCAAATGTGGACCTTATCTCAACATCTGCTTGCCTTGTCTATGTGTCCTATGGAAAGCTGTTCACAAGTTTAATTATTTTGCTGAAACACAGCAAATATCTCTACTTAAATACAGCAAATATCTCACTTCAGCCACACAGGTTCATCGTTTTTGTTGACTTAAGCTCTTAATTCATTCAACCCCCTCTGGAATTATTACCCAGTATCAGGAAAGCAAAAGGCTTTGTATCAGTTTGCACTCAGAGGAAATGGGAGTTCTAATATTTGGAAATCGTGCTGAACAGAGACTTGGCAGCCTCATTCCCCAATCTGTTTCAGAAAGCTCAGCTCTAAACACAAGCAAGGACTCTCTGTTTGCCAACAGAGAACAGCTTCAAGAGGCAGCAGCAGTGCCCACCAGCTCTGGCCTCTGCGACCTACACACTGTCCACAAAGCCAACAAACACAGAACTGACATTCAAAAAAAACAACTAAATTGAAAAATGGTGTGATCTTTTTACCCTTCTTATTTCTGCAGTAGATAAACCAGATGTTTTGAGCTGCTCGTGCTCCTTATGTAGGTTTTTAAATGCTTCCATCAGTTCTTCATACTGTAAAATGAAACAGAAATCGTGCAGAATGAGCTCTGTGTCTAAGGATTTTCAGATCAACACATTGTTTTACTAAGACGGTAAATGTAGACATAGAAATATGGTGAGAACAAGACAAAAAGGCATTTTTTTCATTGCAAAAACCTGTCAACTTATAGAGCAGAAATAAAAAAAAATCACAGTGCATTATCTTCCATTTGACGGTACAATCAGAATTTCAGAATTGCTTCAGTACTTTCATCTCTTGCAACACACAGTGTATTTGCAAAACAGGAAGGTGTTATTTGAGAGGCACAAACGAACAAATTATTCTCTCTCACCATAAATCTGTGTATACCACATACACAAATTTATCAGCCCGAAAAGGACGAGTCTGATCTAACAAAATTCCTGATTGAAGTAATGGGGCTGGGATTTGCAGAGTGGCCCAAGAGCAGAGCTGAGTTAACACGTGAGGAATGGCTGTGACACGTTGCATAACCCTCAGAACATCCCAGAGATTGATAGATGCAGCTCAGCACTCAGAGAGAAGGAGACAGTGTGCTACTTCCACACCAGTACATTGCCCACCAGGAATCTTAAACTGAGAGGCAGTGTGAAAGTCTGTGTGGGTAGAGAAATAACAGGGGACAGCAAGAGTTTAGAAATATGGAGAGGAAATAAATATAGATTCAACTCGGAGAAATGCAAGCTGAGGTATAAGGAAAGATAATCTCCACAGAAACAGCCCTTCAATGAGATGGAAAAATCTAAAAAGAGAGTATAAAGTCATTTTTTACTTCCTGGAAAGAGCACTTGATATGAAAGTTGAATACCAAATGGCAACAGCAAAGGCCAGTTCAAACAAAGGCATCACAGCCCTGAGCAGTGAAGCAGCAATTCCATTCTATAAAACCCTGGGGAAGCAGCATCCAGAGTGCTCTGCTCAGTTCTGGTTGCTTCAGTATCAAGCACACACTGACAAGCTGGAATGAATTCAAAAAAATAGCAATAAAATGGCTAAGGAGAAGAAGATAAAATCATAAAGAGCTGGATTAAGTGGCAAATAAAGGTGTGACAAGGAATGCAGGCTGGACAAGGAGGAACAAGTCCCAAAATTTAGGAGTAAAAACCCAATTGGCTTCCATGACAGCACTGTGGAAGTCCTCACACAAAAATGAAACCGCAGGTGGTCTCTGAGCAACTGCATTCCCATGTTGGTGTCCAGCAGTTTTCCTTTGTGTGTCTCTCTCTGCCAAAAGGGGAGTTCCCCTTAAGTTTTTCCTACTGGAACACAACATTTCAAGGCCAATGGGAGGATCCCCACAAGGCCAGAGCAGTTTGATGGATCCCAGTGGGAAAGTTCTCACTTTTCCCTGTGGGTGCCCCACATGCACCTGAAATAAGGGACACACTCAAATGACCAAAACCCACCCAGGTTCCTCTATGGAATGAGAGAATGCACCTGGGAGCAACTCCCTGAAAGTCTGAACAACTAGATTAATGCCTGAAATTGCTGATTTTCTAGATTATATATTGCAGGCAATCCAATGTCTAAATCACAACACAGCTGGGAAGGTGGCAGGTTTGCTGAGTATCCCCTATAAATAATTGACAAAAGTACATTTGAGCTTGATTCTACACACCCATAAAACTTCACCATGTTATAAAGTGTCCAAACTCTCATTTTTGAAATTTTCCTTAAGACACCGTTGCAAGACTGAATCTAAATAATTTAGGCTAATTCTTTGATTCATTAATATCTAAATATTTGCACAGTCATGTTATATTGCAGTAAGGCATTCTATTACCCCAGCTTCTGTTTTGAATTAATCAGCAGGGTATTAGTTTAATAAGATGGTTCTATTACTGTAATCCCAAAAAGGAACACATCTTACGTAATGGAAATTATGGAGGTGGATATTTATACACATTAAGGCTGTGACATACTGAAAAAACATACAATCTGCATTCCTTTCTCTCTTTGCTACTTCTGCTGAGTTATTCCAAGGTATAAATCCAATATTGTTAAAGGTAACAAAAAAATAAAAGGCTTAGTCAAGCCTCAGTCAGACTGTTCAGCTTTGCTGGTGCACAGTTAACAGACCAAGTTACCTCTTACAAATACTCAAAACCACTGTGGTTTTACAAAACAAAAGGCACAGAAAACTGGATAAAAACTAAGTAAATATGTACCTCAGATAATAAACCCAAAACTTTGGTTCACTTCAAATTCTACATTTCAAACCCACCCAGTCTGACTATCTAAAATCAACACTTAATGCTCACAAAAGAAGTGGGAACATAATAAGTAGGAATGTCAGCACGGAAATAAAAGAAATCTTTTACCTATTCACAAAAAAATAAATGGTTAAAGCAAAAGTGGAATAAGACTAACACAAATATTAGGTATCAAATACTATCAATTGACTATCAAGGCTACCAAATACAATCAATGGGCAATTAGGAGACGTTGACTTTTGGTCATAGCATTTTCTGGACTGGTTTGAAGTGGTAATTTATGAAGGTAAAAATATCCATGTCATATTTCATAAGGAAAAAAACACTGTTTAAAAACTGAGAAACAAAAATCTATCTAGGCCAACATGGCCCTGAACATTATTTGGCACTCAGTACTTAATGGGCTTAAGGCCTTTTAATTCAATGCTACTTATTAATATATAATTTCAGGATTATTGGAAGAAAAGTGGTCAAGACATCTACTTTTTATTATGAATCTTTGCTTATCCTTGATTCCAACATGCTCTTAACATAACTCACTTGAACATGTATGCCAGCATTAACTCCCTGATTCATTTATCCCTCCTCCCACTGGCACTTTAATTAGTGTAGAACATTGGCATTCATGAAAAATGGTACCTGTTTGTTGATGTCAGCCACAGTATCATCCTGTAGAAACTCTGCTGGCACTTCCAATTTCACTAAGAAACGTGCCAAGTAAGCTCTTTTCTTGAGTTCACTGGTCCTCTGAAGAAGCCAATGTAAGACAGGATGAATTACAGGTTTGCTTCCAGTAACCAGCCCTTGGCGAAAAACACTCCTGCATGGAACCAGCAAAGAGAAAGTGCCAATAAATCCCAAAGGAAAGAATGCTGCCTTGGAACAAAAAAACCTGCAATGTTTTGACATTCCTTCTCCACTTGCCTAATGATTTTCTTGATGCTGTTAAAAGAGAAAACGCTCATGATGAGGCTGAGGATTGACTTTGATCGGCCTGGAAAAGAGAAGGCTGAGGGATGATCTGATTGCCCTTTCCAGAACCTGAAGGGAGCCCAAAACAAAGATGGAAAGGAACTTTTTACGAGGGCCTTGAGTGACAGGACAACAGGGAATGGCCTCAGAGTGACAGAGGACAAGGTTTGATTAGATATTAGATATTAGGAGGCAATTCTTCCCTCTGAGGATGGGGAGGCCCTGGCACAGGCTGCCCAGAGAAGCTGTGGCTGCCCCATCCCTAGAAGAGTCCAAGCCCAGGTTGGATGGAGCTCTCAGCAACCTGGTCTAGTGAAATCTGTCCACAGCAGGGGCTGCAACAGACGATCTTGAAGGTCCCTTCCAACCCCAACCGCTCTAAGATGGAAGTTTGCAATTTAGGCTCCTGATTCTTCCACCTTGAGACAGATAAAAACCCCGTAACGCATTAAAAGGATAAAGGCAGCAGCGACAGCTCCTCGTTTCCTGCGGCAGCCTTGGGGACGCCGGCAGAGCAGGGGCAGCGCGGGATTCGGGATCACCTGGAGCAGGTGAGGCGCTCCCGGGCCGGGCCCACGGCGCCCTCTGCCGGCCCGAGCCGCCGCTGCACCTGCGCAGGTGCGCCCACCTGGAGCCACACCCGGGACCCCAACACATCCCGGGATCCCAACACATCCCGGGACCCCAACACATCCCGGGATCCCAACACATCCACAGGGACACAGGAACAGTGCCCACCTGGGATCCCAACACATCCACAGGGACACGGGAACAGCACCCCCTTGGAGCCACACCTGGATCCCATCCCAGCATCCACAGGAACAGTCCTCACCTGAATTAAAGGTCGTCACCATATAACCTGTACATGATTTAACACGATTTGTAGGCAAAAAGGTACTCACAGGTCTGACACACCCCCTGGAGGTTTGTATTTGAGGATTCCAAGGAGACTCAGCATTCTTTTAGCTGTTTGTTCTGGAAGTTCCTCTCTAATGTCAACAGCATGCTAAACAGATTTTAAAATTAAATTAGTAATTGTTATTTATTAATTAGTATTAATATAGTAGAATTGTTGTAACTATGTATTATAAAACAATCGATTTAATAATTACTAATTATTAGAATAACACTATATTGATTACTATAATTAATGTTATTATTATTTTTAGAAACGTGTTTGTCCATGTGATGTTAATTAACTGGGAACACTACAAGTATTGACTTTGCTGATTTACCAGATGATAGTGAGATGCTCTGTACAGAACATCCTTTAAGTCACCAAACTTCATTTCTCTGACGGATTTTTCTGCAACATGAGTATTCAGGCAGATAGGAATTCTAGGAATACATTCTCCCTGCTCATGGGATCTCATTTATGCAGCCATACTGATCACATCCACCCAAGAAGTTGGATATCCTGGCACTCCAAGGCACAGGTATTCCCACCCCAGATGTGTGAACGGTCCCTTCTGATCTCACACACACTTCTGGCAGCCTCCAAGGAGAGGGATTTTATTTCCACTGCAACAGCACAGTCGTGAGGTTCAGTTCTTGATCAGCTCCTGCCCTGTGTGTGTGCAAGGCACAGCCTGACTTTGACTTAACATGATTGTCAGTATGAACCAAGATCTGCATCCTTAATTTCACAGGAAAAACACACAGTCATCAGCCTCTGGGGAACAGGGATCCTGCCTCCCCGCCCCAAGAAACATTTGCTGCTTTGCCAAGAGCACTCAGATGTATAGGCAGGAAGGATTCTTGCCAGGCACATTTATTTCTTGGAAGATTCGTGCAAGCTGTGTTGGTAAAACAAACACGCCACAGGATTATAATGAGCCAGACCTAAACAAAAGCCAGTCTCAGTGTCAAGCCACCTCAGGAAGTCTGCGCATCTCTGAGTGCCCTCCTTACCTTCGGGTCAATCTCGCCCAGAACATCGCTGAGCAGCTGCAGCAGCTGCAGCGGCTCCAGGGAGTCAAACGAGATTAAATTGTAGTTCTTCCTGAAGGGCTCCTGATTGAGCTTCTCAACAATGAACTGGATTTGGTCACCCATGACCGCGTCCCGTGAAAACTTCTGCAGGGACGACAGAGCAGACGGCAGGGGCGCGGGGGGAGCGGCGGCCGGGCCCGGAGCAGGCCGGGCTGCGGGCGGGGGCTGCGGGCG
>VZRZ01002776.1:340902-353906 GCA_013398175.1 Climacteris rufus | reverse complement strand
GTGGTCTGAGCGTGAGGGGCGGGGTCGAATTATGAGGGGGCGTGGTGTGGTCGTGAGGGGCCGCAGCCGCGGCCGGGACCGGGTCGGGCACTTCGGTGGATCGTGGATCGCTGTCCACTCCCCGCGTGTTTCGCTGCCCTCGCAGCCGCCTGCGACCCGAGGGGCGGCAGCGCGGAGTCGTGCCGGTGGCTCCGCAGCCCTTCCCGCTGGAGAACGCAGCCCCGTCCCGTCTCCGTCCCGCCGCGAACAGTCCGGGAATCGCGGCTGAGGCGGCTGACGGGGCGCTGGGGCGGACACGGCACAGGGCAAGTCTCCCGTGGGGCTCCTTCACAGCACAAGTGAGAGGAGCGGCAGAAATAGGTCCGAGATGCAGCCTCTGGAGGATAAAGTTGGCTCTGCGGCTCCCTCCGAGGGAGGTTGTTGTCGCATGTGTAGGAGATGTACAAACAGATTGCTGCAGTTACCCAATTAAGATTTCTGACAGCACAAAGGGATGTCAAGTGTGGCTGATGTACGTGTCAGGTGAATGGTTACTTAATTCCTTTGAAGTGGAAAGGTGCGCACAGGATCCGTGTGGAACAGGAACAGCCAGTCCTGGGCCCAGGCTTCATCTGGGGCAAATGGCAAATTTATGTCCTCGGGGTTGAACATCAGTTGTCAAGCGTGCCTCAAAGTAGCAATAAATATGTAGTGCATAAATCTAAAACAAGGACAGCAGCTTCAAAAACACCAAACAATCTGAACCAGACTGTATAAAAAAGTGGAACTTGCTCACGAAATCTCTCAGTCTGCAAGTTTTTCCTTGCAGATCCTTCAAAACCCATGTTTAGGCCCGAAATAGTTGGATTTTGGAGCCTCTCTGCTGTTTCAATTAGGTTCTTGGATAGTCTCAGAATCCCATGTGAGTCCCCAGATGATGGATTAAAATATGCAGTGAGTCATGTTAAATTGGTGCCAATTGAAATGCACAGGTTGTAAATCACTGCAGAATTTGACTCAGTAAGTAACAAGCATAAATGTAATACTTTGCAATTCTAAGCACTGTGACTATCTCAGATTAGCTCCTCTCTTCCCTGTGAGAGACTGAAAATGCTTCATAAAATTGTTTCATAAAATTTCCTGGTCTTCTCAGGAAGGCTGAGAAGTGACACTGATTGGTGTCCAAGCTTTTAATGGGTAAATGAAGTGACAAGAGGAATGGATGGGTGGCTTGTGGCTGTGCATGAAAGCTGTGCTAGAGCCAGGAACATAATCCAAGTCCCCTGACTCCTGGATTTGAACTTTAAAACCAGCTCATGTTTCCTTTGTGCTTTCTGTCCATATACTGACCTTTAGGAATTGTATTTACCTACAAGTTCCCAGAAGAGATCTACTTTCCCTTGTCATGCTTTCCTGGTATCAGTTACAGTTTTCTCTGATGAGTATTTTGAGCGTGTAGAACACAGAGAGAGCAAATAAAAATGGTATTTCTGGCGGAGGTGCTGGGGCCAAATCTGCTCCGTGTAGACTGAGTTCATGGGTCATGGGAAATGCTGCCCACGGGTCAACCACCACTTAATCCTAAAGAAACACTGTTTCTGTCAATACTGATACACATCCTTTCTTCAGAGAGAGCAGGGAGAGCAGCTGTGCCCACGGTGTTGAGGATGGAGAGGGATCTGTGCTGGCTACAGAGGGAGGTTGTGCTCTGAGATTTTCCTTTACATGAAACTATTTCAGTCCCCACACCTTCCCAGAAAGAAAGGACTGTTCCACTCTTCTCATATCTCTGTAATGTTGAAGAGGCAACAGATAAGGAAGAGGAAGGATGAAAACTTTAGAAAATGCCAAGATAAGAAGAAAAAAAGATGGTGAGAGGGAAACCCATGAAGTCTGACTGTTCTGACCCTGGGAAAGGAGACCTCCATGACCAGACATCACTAGAACTGGACTGGCTGAACTTGTCTGAAAGCTTAAGTGATTGAAGGCAGGAGCAAAATTACACATTAGAGCCCAGTTTTGTGGGACTTTTCAACTTGTGGAAAATAATGAGAGATCCCATGTCACCCTTCAAGTTTTCTGTTGTTATGATCCTTTCTTCCAACAGTTTTGTGCTCTTTGCATGTGCAGCCCCCTGCTCCCCCAGGCTGTCCCCCTGCTGCTTGGTATTTACAGTCTGCAGTGGTGTCTGAATATTCAAAATTACTGCTTTAAAATAAAATCAAGGCTTAGCTCAGTGCCTTGACCTCTTTATCACAAGAGAATCTTCACAGACATGAAAGAGATGATAAGCTCCCAGTGCAGCCTTGGGTAAATATTACAGGAAGCTGAGATATTTGTTTATGCTTAACTTGTCTTAAGTGATCTTAGTTAGGGTGATGTGGTATCTGAGTCAAGTCTTACTGAATTGAGGGCCAGTGTTCCTATATATTTGTATAATTCTGGGGGCATTTTCCATATTCCCAAATTAGTTTGCATAGAGAGCGATGCAGATTTTGAAGGAAAGTTTCCTAATGACATAAGAGTTATTTTAATAATTCAGCCTTATAGTTCCATCCAGTTCTCTGGATAGGATTTTTGTTTTATTTAGCTTGGGAAAGGCTTATGAAAGCTGCTTATTGCAAAGGCATCCTGCAGAGGTAACTTCTGGAAGAAAGGGAATGGAAATAAACTCTGCAGAGCTCTCTGGATCTGCAGGCAGGGCTTCATTGCTCCCTCCTGGCTTTCTCCTCCCCTCACAGCCACCACTGTGCAGATGCTGCTGAGCAAAGTTGTGAGAGAGCTCGAGCACAGAGAGCAGCAAATCCAAGTGGGAGGAAATGTGAGCAAATGAGAACGCTGCTCCCCAGGCAAAGAGAGCTCACCTTTTATGGGAACATCACGGACAAGGGGATGAACAGGGCTGGCCAGGCTGCTGAGGGCACTCCCAGACAGATGGAGGATGTTAGTGTAAAACAAACTTGGGAGGAGAAGACAATACTGCTGCTTCTCTTAAGCAATCTGAGCCCTCCTGTTTGTCTCTTTTATTATAAATACTGTGCTGTGTGTATGTACACATAGGTCTGTGTTATATTAAAAATTAATTTCTTTGTGGCTATTCTAGTACATAAATGCATCCCAAGTCTGTTTCTGGTTTCCACTTGCAGCTGTACTGTGGTCAGCTAAAGCCTAAGGAGTGATCACTGACATCTTAAAAAATGAAGCCTGTTAGTGCAGAATGTGGCTTGTTCCTGTGAGCTGAAGCACGTAAGGCAACGCCAACAGCCAAGAAGCCTGTCTGGTTCTGAATGTTTAGTCATGTCTGCAGTTGTAAGTGATTTAAAATACTAAAGGATTGGAAGAAAAACATTAGATCTGTGTTGCAAGGTTTGTATATTTTCTGCCTTTATGTGAGTCTTCTGTTGTAAGAGAGAGGACCCTGGTCCTGGAAATCTGGGTCTAACAGATTCTGCTCCAAACTTGTATCTTTCAGATTCTGAGCCTGGGATTTATGGGTCTGACCTTGAGAGCTCTGCATCTTTGCAGCCCCACTTCCTGTCTGTAAATGTCAGTGGTGGCCTCACCCCTCTCCTTGACCTCCCTGGAGCAGATGCACACAGCTGGCTTGGAACACACAGACCAGCTCCAGCTTTGTGTGGCTCTGTGAAGAGGGAGAGGCTCAGCCAAGGTATGTGCCACGTTTTGGCTCTGCTGGGAGGAGTAGTGACTTCATCACTCCTTTTTGATCCTAGGACCTTTTGCAAAACCAGTGTAAGACCAGGTAGGATGGTGTCCATGCAATGGGAAAAGAAGCTGGAGATCTCTGTGGCCATTGATGAGCCCAGAGCCTGCTTTACCACTGCCCTGTGGAGTGGGTGTTGTGTGCATCTGCCCAGTCCAGAAGAGCATTACACCTTCTTTGCACTGGTGTGGAGTGTTGGGTGCTGGGGAGCCAGGCCCAGAAGGCTGGCCTGATGCTGACTTCCATCCATTTAGCCTCAGTTGTCCCATCACTGCTTCAGACTGGTGAAGTCTGGTGGTACTGAGGAGAGAGGATGCCATGGCAGCAAACAAGACCATTGATGTGGTGTTAGACCACCTTGGAAGATGGATGTGGTTGTGGGAACTCTGAGGTGGCACTGTGGTGTAAGGTGTTATCTAACAAGGTGGAGTTGGTTGGACAGAGTTAACTAAGCTTCCTCTAAAAACACACTCGCAGTTTTGTTTCTTGACATGCTGTCTGCTTTTGTTTCTTGTCCAAAAAATCCAGAATAACTGCACTGATTAGTCTCAGATTTACACCAGTGTTTCTGAGATTAGAGCCTGCTCTGTAGAGTCTCCTGTTCAAGGTCAGATGAAATGGCAAGTCACCCCTTTCAGCATATTCCAAGAACAATAAGATGTTTTAGGAATATGCAATAACTGATTGCCTCTAAAGGGCAAATTTTCCTCTGTGCTGCCAAGCAAGGGCTGTTCTCAGTGATAAGTGTTTGCTGAACAAAGTCTGCCGAGGTTCATGAAGTTGGTTTCATTCTCCTGGGAGGGCAGCAGGCCAGCACATTGAGCACACTGATCCCAATCACACCAAGAATCAGCTCTGCAGGAAATCCAAGCTGCCTTACTAAGGTTCTGTGCCCACCTTCTGCTGCTCAGAAGAGAACCCAGAGCTGGGTTCTCACTGCCAGTTTCCAACAGCATCATTATCCCAAAGCACTGTTCTCCAGAAGGAAAAGGTTGAAATGCTGTCAAAACAGAGGATATAAATAAAGGAACATTGATCAGTTGCTTTGTATTTCTGTTCTTCAGATTCTATTTTATCCACATCCAGAAAAGCCTGTTGTTAACCTGAATTGGTGCAAGTGCTTGTGGCTTGTTTTTCAAAGCAAACCTTTTATATCACTTTTATGTAGTGTAGAAAGTATCTTCTGAACATACAATAGTTTTTCAAACCTGACAGTGCTTTTATGAGCTAGATGAGCTGGGTGACATTCCAGTCAGCTTTAAAACAGAAATGTCCTTCCTCCTTAATACATTCAATTCATGAAAAAGTGAAAATGTTAGGTCAAGGTTTTTGAAGCAATCAGCATAAGGCACAAAAACAGTCATTCTGAAAAGTTAAAGCCTGTGTATTTTAAGCTCTTTTAAAGAAAAACAACATGGAGAGGACACTATAGTTTGTGACAGAAAATGTCAGAGTCTAGATAAACAGCAGCACAGCATGGGTGAAGGTGTTTGGATGATATCAAGGCCTGTTGCAGTTAATTGCTGTTTCCCAAATGGCATCTGAAGGGTCAGTATGTCATCTCACGTGTCATTTAGGATGGGAAAATTGAAATTCTCTTCTTGTGTACATCAGTTCAGTTCTCACAAAGCCAAAAGTCACAAAAGTGAAACCAAGGCAGAGTTTGGTCCAGCTGATGTGTCTCACTCAAAAAATCTCTCAACTACTTGAAAACGTCCATCTGACTTTGATTTTGGAGTGCATTTTGTCCAAGAATGACACGAAGAAGTTGACACATTTTATTCTTATGGACTTATTTGTCCTTTCTGTTTTATCCAGAGAGTTATCCTGCTCAGACTGTGACAGAAGAGGATGGAGGTAACAGCTCCATTAGTACCAATGTGAAGGAAGTGGCTCACACAAGCAACAGGATCTGGGATACAGCAGAATACACTGTACCAATGCAGGCACGTCTTCACTTAAGGTCAGTCCCACATTCAGAAATCAGATTTTCTGCCCACTTTTATATCCTTGTTTAATTTGCTCACATTGTTGAATTAAACTTCTGGCTGAAACACTTGGTTTCTCAATCTATCACCAGACCCAGATATGAAACTTCATATAAAATTATGAAGGAAATTACTTCACCCTCAGCCCAAACAATGACAAGCACTGTTGATTCAAGCAAAGGGCTAAATAAGGATTGATGAGGTGTGGCAGGACCATGGCTTGGGTAGTTCCTTCTACAGCTTCCTCCTATAGAAAGCTGCAACAATCTGAAATGTCAAGCTCCCTATCTTACATTTCAGGAGGACAGGTTGAAACTGTCTCTAACTAGTGAAAAACTCTTGAGTAAGACCTTGTTCTTTCCAAGAATTCAAGCAGGAAAATGTGTGAATTATAATGTAACATTTAAAAACCTGTGAGGTTGGGGGGGCCCTGTGGAATCCATGGAAAACCTCCCTAAGGAAGTGAAAGACATATCTGCCTTTTTTTAATGTTGAAAGAGAGATTTACATAGACAAAGTCATGAAATTTTAGGATAATCCCTGTGCCTAGGCACTTACAGATCTCAGATATGTAAACCAGCTATTTCCTTCATAGCCATGCTGTTAACACTCATTATGGGGCCTGAATAATTGACTTCTACCAACCTGTCCTGCTGTATGATCCTGCAGTGAAGGCACAGCACACAGTTTGGATCATCATGCAGCTGCCACAGAAACAGTTTGAGGTGTCACAGGCTCATCTTGAATTCACTGGAGACATTTGGCTCATTAATTCAAATGTCAAGGAAAATGCATCAACGTAAGAGAGCTTTAATCAGGGGCTGAAATAAAGAAAGTTTCTTAATGTGGGGTTTTCTTCTGCAAGGCTCTGTGGTGTGGAAGTTCTTTGTGGGTTCATTTATCACAGTGAGGTTCCTTCCACTTTCCCTTGGGGTACATTGGTTGTCTGTGCTTTGTGCTGCAGGCTGGTGCTTGGGGATCCTCCTCACACCAAAGAGCAGCCTCTTCTTCCTCCCAAGGAAGATGATGAAAACCTCAATGCAGGTTTTCAATGCAACCACAATCTCAAACAGTGAGATAAGAAAACTCTAGGAAAAAGACTCCATGGAACAATGCTGCTGTGACCTCGAGTAGGATGGAAGGGCCTCATAGCCATCTTTTGTTGTAACCCCATGACCTTACAATACCCAAGATAAAAAATGTTCTATTTCTAGTCTGTTGCAGCCAAAGAATGAAAAAAAAAATTATAAAATATTTGATTTCAACTGAAATTATGGATTTGATACTCTAATAAAGCAAGTTATAATGAATTTTAACTCCTCTCAACCAGCTTTGAAATATATGTGTAAGAAACTAGGTCAATTAGCACTTTTATTAACTCATTGCTTTTAAAAGATACAAGCACATACATATAAGAGACATATAAGTTTCTACATATATATCCCATCTTCTCCCTAATTTGGAGTTTTCTGCAGAAACTGAGTAGTTTTTCCACTGCCGGGTCCCCTCCAGAGCCCACAATGCCTCCTACATCTCCTTCTGCTGAGGTTTTTCAGCACTTTAAAGCAATTTCCATTCCTTTCTCATGTGGACAGAGTTATGATCTGAAAAAGGCTTTGTCCAGCAACAGGAAGGCTGCAATTGTTCATACAGGATCCGGGAAAGATATGCATGAGCTTCCTGAGCTAATGAAATCCTAAGGGTTTGCTATAAAGTTTCAGTGACTGCCAGTCAGTTTTAAAATGTCACCCTGTGTAGGCTCCTGCTGAGGATGGTACAGAGGGAGTTTTGCTTTCAATTACATTGCACAGTGGACATATTCTGTTTCCTAACCTTTCTCTAACGTGCCAGGAATTGGTCACTACAGACACCGAAAATAATGGATGAGAGGTTTAGTCCAAACCTCTGATGCATAAAGTTCCTTCACAAGTTCCTTTGGTAAGGAAAAAAAATGGAGGACTCACTAAAAAACAAAGTTGAGTGTTTATTTTCTACCAGAACAATACCAAGAGCCCAGGAAGTTTTGCCATGTGGTTGAGGTACTGAGGTAGCAATGCTGGGCTTTGGTTACACCCACGATTGTCTTTATCGACCAAATTCCTTTGAAAGGTCTCATGAACTACACAGGAGGCCTCCTTTTCCTTCTCATTAGTTATGGCAGGAGCTGAACAAAGCCACTCACATTGGCAGGAGGGTTCTTTTCTTTTGGATTGTTCATTTCTGCCTGAGGCAGGGCACCATTGTTGGGTTAGGCTGAAGGACAGGTTTATAACACCTTTTCCAGAAGAGCTTTGGATCAGATTCCAGATGCTTCCTAGTGGATGATAATGGACAGTTTCCTTTTACAGGTTCATTAATTTTTAGTTCTTTAAAAATTAACATACATAATTAGTGTCTTGACTATTATACAGTGAAGCTCATCAGTGACTTTCATGGCCAGTTAGCATCCACAAAGGTTGATTTGGTTTGCAATTAAGTCTCATTTGTTAACTTGGTTTAGAAGACATGAGAAGTCCCTCATGGAAGCTGTACATCATCCAGCTAATGTGCTGCTTGTCCTCACAGATCTCTGGGGCAGAGGCATTGCTCAAAATACAATGATAGAAAACGTATTCCCTGCTTAGGAGCACTGTCCTTTACAAGGATTACTGCTTTAATGGAATATCTGTCCTGATGGAAATTCAAATACTCCTGACCAAGCCTATGGCTCTGGTGTAAATAACTATGTGTCTGTGGGGACCAGCAGTGAAACTGCCAATTTATGGGGCACAAATCAGCAGCTGTAAATGGTGTAAAATCTTACTACTGTTCTACAGCAAGATTTATATCAGAAGCCTCCTGAGTTCATATTTCAGCTGTAAGTGACACTCAGGTTAGGCTTGGCCCACACAAACAAGTGCAATAAAGAGAGAACAATTGATACCTAAAACTAAGAAAACCACCCATATCTTTCTGGGTCTCCTGAGCCACCCAACTCCCTGCATGTCAGTGTTATTCTTAGCAACATATTCCTCCCACTGACAGCTTTCCAGGTAATAGTAAAGTAGCATAACATTAACTGATGTATTTAAGCAAAAGAAGTTAGTTAATTTGATGTTTCTTTTCTTGGCCTGCTGTTCTGAGAAGTTCTGAAGATTTCACTGTGCCAATAAAGAACAACATTCACTTCCCAAAATTTAATTACACCATGTAAGTGCAAACATTCTTTAATGCTTTTTGAAGAGTAAGTAGTAGTACTCTGAAAAAAATTGTGTAAATTTGCATTCTTTACTCAAAAAGGCTGTGCATTCAGGACTGTATCTGCCTGAGTGACAAATAGAAAGTTTCTATAATTTTTTAGCCTTATTAATCCTTCAGGAACCAAGGGAAATAAGGAAAGCTTGGGGACAAAGCCTCCCAGCATAATGATTTCTTTCATGCACTGGACAACAGAATTGTTTATTCAGCAATACTGGTTTATATTAGAGTAAAATCACTACACCACAACAGATTCAAATTATAAGGTGAAAGTGTTCAGTTTACAGAGGTACAATTTTGCTGGTGATAATATCCAAAGAGTAAAGAATTCATCTTGATTCCCACATCCCAGTTAGGGGCATACAGATCTGGAAGCTACAAACCCAAAAGCTCCTATGTTTACAAACTGAGCAGATGTGAAACAGGTTCTAGGCAGAGATAAGAAAACTCTGAACAGATCAGCTCTGAGCACAAAGCTGCCATGAATAATGCTTCTATACCACCAAAAGCAGGTGGGAAAAAAACCTCTGCCCTGAGGGCTAGAAAAAAACCTCTGACCCTGGAAAGAGTTAGGAAAACTCTCACATAAAGCCTTACTGACCTGCAGGCTAAGAGCTGGCCCGTAAAACATGTCTTGGCCACAGAATGTGGAACTGTTCAGCATGGGAAAAGGGGCATTTCATATCTGTGCAAGCAAGGACATAGAAGAACACATCACAATATGGGTTGTTCAGTGCCTCACACTGTGTTCAGAGAATACAAATAATATAGTGGTGAATGGGAAGCAAATGGTTGCATGATCTTGGGAATTCTGATTAAACCACTCAGAGTCTCCCAAACTTAGCTTGCAGTAGGATGTGCAGGAGAGAGTGGAATCAATTAAAAGCTGGCTCTGGACTGCTTTGTTGGCATCAAAATGGCAAAGCAGAGCAACAGGGACTGAACCCAAAGAGAAAGGAGGAAAAGATGTTTTTCTTTAGATGTCCCTATCATCAGAATACCTGGAGATGGCAGCAAGCAGAGGGCTGAGCTGATGGCTTTTACACCAGACATATCCTCTAAACAGTCTCCTCTTTTGGTACTTGAATAGGCAATCAACTATAGAACAAATTCTGAATAGCAACAACAGAGTGATCTGTGAATATCTGCCACTCCTGGAACTGACCTTCTGTCCCTTCAGCTAAGCAAATTCCCATTCAAATTATTTCTCCAAAGGAAGGAGAATGGGACTCAGAGATCACCCAAGTAAACCAGTCAAGAACAATACAGCACTTTGAGTCCTGACAGCCTGTCTGAGACAGAAAGGCATATGGGTGTTATTTTCAGAGCTTGGATATTAGTACTATTGTGTGGTTTAGTAGGTCTTTCAGTTTAATATAATGATTTTTGTCTGCACTGCCAGCTTTTCAATGTCAGATTTAAAGGATCTCTTTGTTCCATGCTCTGTGACTGCTTATTGATCCATAAGCTGATGTGAGCCGTGCATCAGGCAAGTCAGGGTTTTGATAGAATAAGAAACTGGAAGTTGGCAAAGGCTCCCATGATTCTTAACACTCTCAACTCATCAGAGAATGGAAACTGCTGATATCCAGCACACTGAAGTGTGCTCTGGAGTTCAGAGCTGGTCTAGAATAACATACTAAAGCTGTCAGAGCACAGGCACTCTATGACCAGAGGATGTATTTTCTTGAGTCAGCTACAAATGGCAGCTTTCCTGTGGGGGGTGGGCGAGTGTGTCGGCGTTGAAACAACTCGTGAGGTGTCGATTCGGTTTCTCTGGGGTGGGTGATGGCAACACAGAAAAACAATCCTCCTCCAGATCTGCTGATCCATCATCATTATTCCTATTGTGCTGTATCAAATGAAAAACCCAATGGTGAGGATCCCTGTTGAAAATTCTCTCTGTGGTTGGATGACGCAGCAAATGCTGTTTTGTTTAATTTATGTTGGGAATTGTTGCAGAGCCACCCTGTGAAATTTTGTGCTGCTGGCAGCTGCTGCACCAGCCAGTCCAATGAGAACCATGAAAATGAAGAATCTGAGCTGAGAGGTACCAGCCAGACCCAAAAGGATCATGATAATGAAGAATCTGAGCTGATGTGTATGGGTGAATCCAATGAGAACCATCCTAATGAAGAATATGAGTGGGGCAAACCCTTAGACAAGGAACCTCTTCCCCAGACTGCTGCAAGTGGTGCTGCCATGGCAAATGCCAGCCAACTGAGAAGTACCACGAGCAGCTCTTGCTGAAGGAAAAAAGGGCAGCACATCACAACCTGAACTGGTTTCAGCACCTGGTGCTGTGTGGTCACACCCTAAAGAACACCAGGAGTCATCTCAAAGCAGGACCCTGAAGGAAGTAAGCCCAAAAGAGGTATCACTTAAAAATGTGGTGCTGAGCATTCTTCTGTCTCAGCCTCACCAGGTTTCTGCAGCCCTGGATTGAGAAACTCTAGAAAGAGGCCACTGAACGAGTTTCATAACTCACCATCAGAGGCCTCATGCTGTGACCAGATCAAACACATTTTAGATGATTCCAGTGACACAAAGCATTTTCTGAAAAGCCCAGCTGGCTCTCTTTGCATCGTTCTTTTTTGCTTGAATTCAGGAATTACAATGAAAAGTACTTTTACCATCTTTGTGTAATATTTTCAGGCATTTCATTCATACTCATTGGAATTGTAAAGTGGGACTCTGGCCTCCTGTTTGCTCTTAGCTTCAGGCAGGCCTTGCCTCCTACACCTCCTTCTTCTGAATTTGTGTCAGTAGCTTTGTGCTATGATGTGTAAGGCCAGAGTACAGCCAAGGAGCAGCAAATTCAGGGTAAATTAATCTGTGCTCCAACACCTTTTTTGTTCCCTATTTTTGTTATATTTAGACATGTTCTATTTTTGTAGAAACAAGGTGAGAAGGATCATAGCAGGTATGTTCTGCACTTCTTTCAACAAAGCTTTGTTCTTTCTGAGCTAACCCAGCAGTTTGCCATTTCCATTTCCTACATATATTTTAAGACATATTGCTGGCAGATTATGCCAGCTGTATTTATATCTTCAATTGAAATATGCATTAATTGTGTTAATATTCATATTGCAGCATCTTATATATTTAGAGTGGGAAAATATTACCCTAGGCATTCATGCATTTCTATTCTAATATATGAACCAATTCTCCTTTTGAAAATAATTACACTGAATATTCACTCCTATTGCTATGCTTTCCCCACTTTTTTTGGTCCTTTCAGTTTTGACAGTTTTTGTAAAAAATAAAAGTTTTACTCATATAACTAATTACTAATAGCTGGCCTAAAGGCTCTTCAATAGTTTTGTACTGTCTGAAATTCCCACTGCCACTTTGTCAGTTCACTTAATCTCTTGCTAATGATTTATCTGCTCTTAATGAGGTTTATGGTGATGTTTCTCCAATAAGGACTGTGTGTTGGGTATGTCACGTCCCAGTAGAAGGTGCATGAATTAGGTGGCTTTGCTTTTATAGCAAAGATTAATTTTGCAAAAGGATAAATAAAGGATTTGCTCATTGTGGACAGGAAGGTGACAGTCCTCAATCTGCTCTGCTTTCTGCAATCTGCAGGCAGGTGCTTGATCCTTGCCCTGACTTCAGCTGTGCCAGGGTAGGTTTAGGTTGGATATTAGCAAGAATTAAGAAGAATTTCTTCCCAGAAAGAGTGATTAGATATTGGAATGGAGAGGTGGTGGAGTCATCGAGCCTGGAGGCGTTTAAGTAAAGACTGGACGTGGCACTGAGTGCTCGATGACAACGTGGTGTTCGGTCACAGGTTGGACTCGCTGATCTCAGAGGTCTTTTCCAACCTAACTAATTCTGTGATTCTGTGAAAAGAGCCGCGGAAAGCCCGTGGCCGCGGGCAGGGCCGGCGGGGCGCCCGCTCCGGGCCCCGGGGCTGCGGGAGCGCCCGGCGGGCGGCTCGGGGCGCTGTGGGGCTGCGGCAGCCGCGGCCCGGCCCGGCCCCGGAGGGCTCCGTCCCTGCCGCCGCCATGGCGTTGTGCGGGGCTTTCCGCAGCTTCTTCTTCGAGTACGACACCCCGCGCATCGTGCTGATCCGG
>VZRZ01002776.1:321623-340767 GCA_013398175.1 Climacteris rufus | reverse complement strand
GGCAGCGCCGCGCTGGGAGCCCGCCGGGCTGAGGGCGGGAGCCGCCTCTCCCTCAGGAGTCCTCATGGGCTCTCAGAGTCCGCGGGACCGGGGGGGAGAGCCGTCTCTCCCTCAGGAGCCCTCAGGGGCCTTCAGGGGCAGCGGGACCGGGGGTAGAGCCGCCTCTCCCTCAGGGGCCCTCAGGGGCAGCGGGACCGGGGGTAGAGCCGCCGCTCCCTCAGGGGCCCTCAGGGGCAGCGGGACCGGGGGTAGAGCCGCCTCTCCCTCAGGGGCAGCGGGACCGGGGGTAGAGCCGCCGCTCCCTCAGGGGCAGCGGGACCGGGGGTAGAGCCGCGGCTCCCTCAGGGGCCCTCAGAGTCCGCCGGATCGCTTCTGCCAGGGGGGCACGGGCAGAGGGGAGGCCGGAAATCAGCGGGGTGCTGACACTGCTTAACTGGGCAGCCTTATCTGGGGTTGTGGGGCGGCGGACGGGACAGAATCACAGAATATTCTGAGTTGGAAGGAATCCCACAAGGATCCGGTCCGATTTTAAGCGAATGGCCCAAGACCTCCTCAGGAGCGGAACTGTCTCAGCAGGTGATTGTCGTTCACCCAGTGGGGCTGGGCATAAAAGCAAATTAAATCCTGCAAACCAGTCTGAAAGTAAAAAAATAACCCCCAGAAATCTGAAGGGAGATTGCCAGTCCTGTCACCCTTTTGTAAGGAAATGCTGTGAAATTATCTGGACTGACCCTTTCAGGCAACATATGGAAAAAGGAGAAATTCTGACCACATGAGCTCGTTTATTGTGTTTATCGCTTGTTTCTTGCCATCCTTCTCTTTCAGCTGGGTCTTTCTGTGGGAAAAGGGCTACCAGGAAACAGACTCTGTGGTCAGTTCTGTGACCACAAAGGTGAAAGGAGTAACACTGACAAACACATCCACCTTGGGAGCCAGGATCTGGGACGTCGCTGACTATGTCATCCCTCCTCAGGTATCAATCACTTTCACATGCAGAGAGAGGATTTTCTAACAAACAGCTTTGCTAAAGTCCACTGAGGGCTGGAGCTGCTTCAGCTCCAGCGTGGCCATGATATGAGTATGAATGAAGCAGCTTTGCTTTGTTCCAGATCATGCTGAGCCCCTGCCCTGGGGAAGCTTGTTTCAAGAAAAGTGTGTCTGTGTGTGTCCTTGTGTAGAATCACAGAATGGTTTGGATTGGAAGGAACCTTAAAGATAATCTCATTCCACCCTCTGCCATGGACAGAGACACCTTCCACTAGACCAGGTTGCTCCAAGCTTTGTCCAGCCTGGCCTTGGACACTTCCAGGGGCAGCCACAGCTTCTCTGGGCAACCTGTGCCAAGGCCTCACCACCCTCATAGTGAAGAATTCCTAATATCTAATCTGGATCTGTCCTCTTTTAGTTTAAAACTGTTGGCCCTTAATCTATCACTATCTGCCTATGTAAAAAGTTTCTCTCCCTCCATTTTATAAGCCCCCTTTGGGTACTTGAAGGTTCTAAGGTCTCTTTGGAGCCTTTGTTTCTCTGAGGGTGCATTAATTGCACTGTCCATGTTGCCCACAAAGACTGGCAACAGCGCTGGTCCCGGCAGAGGAGGAAGAACTTTGCAGGCTTCAGGAAGAAGCTGCAACAATAACCACGTGTCGTCTTTCTTATTGCTTTCTAAAGCAAACAACCCCAAGTTAACTTGTTGGCAGAAACCACAGGAATAGCCTGCATGTCACCTGATCCCAAAGTGAACAGGAAGCATCACTGTAGTTACTGATTGACTATATCTGTGGGAATCTCTGCTCTGTGGGCCGTATGTGGTGGCCTTTGGGCTGGGCAGGCACAGCCAAGCTGCTGGTCCTGGGTCCCTCTGTCTGTGTGACATGTGGTGCAGAAAAACACAGATTTAGCTCGATTTTGGCTGAGCGGTCGTATTTGCATATCAGTGGAGCAGAAGCAAACGGCAGATGTGGAATGGTACAGATCTGAAAGCAGTGAAAGGAAAGTCATGAAAATAGTGCTCCCTGAAGAAACAAACCAGGACTGGGCAAAGTCCTAATTGATACATTGCAAAAAGAAAGAGTGGGAGTTGTGCTCGGACTTGCAGCTGGAGCTCTATTTCTGTGCCTGCCTTACGACTCCCCTGAGGAGCTGTGTGATCTCTGTTTTGGTAATGTGAATGAAGAAACTTGGGCTGAGTGGGAGGACAGAGAGAGTTGCTAGTCCCACAGTCCTTCCTCTGGCTAAACACAGAGGAGGGCAATACATGTAGGAATCTGCTCCTTTAGTGCTGCACCAACACTGTCCAGAGCAAGTCCCCTCTGCTGGGCCACCTGGGCTCTGTCAACAAAGATTTTTGGCACAGTTCCTTGTATGCTCTTTGCAGACTGTCCCTCTTAAATTTCCTTCTTGTTTTGCATGTTCAGGGTGAGAACACTGTGTTTGTCATGACCAATGTGATCCTCACACTGAACCAGAGCCAAGGCCGCTGCCCAGAGGTAGGTGCAGAGTCTGCTTTGATCCTGCCTGGTGTGGGTGGGAGTGTGGGGGAGAGGGTTCACAGAGTTTTATGGAATTATTGTTCCTCTCCAGCTCCCAGATGATCAAACAGTGTGCGAGGTGAAGAACAACTGTGTTCCAGGATATGTCAGCACCCACAGCAGTGGTAAGAAACTTGCTGCAGTCTCCTTTCAGCCTGTGCTGTGATACCTCTGTGCTGTGCCTTCCCTGCTGTGAAGAAGCAGCATTTCACTTCACTGTCTTTGTTCTCATTCTCTCACATGTAAGAGAACTGAAAGGGAAGCTCAGATTTTTCTTCTGGTGGAGACAGATGGACTGTGTTGGGTGGATGCTGGGTAGATGTGGGCTTTGGTGAGTTAGCAAACAGTGTGAGGGCTTTTTCATGGCCTTCAGTCCTTGAAGCACTATTTCACATGGATGAGGATTTGATTCAAGAAAAGGACTTGATGTTTCTTTCTCTGAAATTACAGTACAGATTGCAGTGGAAGATAATGGGGGTCTTGGCAGTGGCACTTCACCTCCGGGAAAATTGCTTTCACCATATGGAGTGAGCAGATGTCACAGGTCACATATTGCCTCTCTTTGCTCAGTAGTCCATGCACATGTCTTTGCAGGCATCCAGACTGGGGAGTGTGTTCCATACAACAGCAGCATTAAGACCTGTGAAGTCCTTGCGTGGTGCCCTGTGGAGGATGATTATCACATACCCAAGTGAGTGCTCTGTCTTCCTACTCCACGGTGGCCCTCCTGAAAGCAGGCTGGTGGTACACAGCTGATGCTTCTCCCAGTGAGGTGCTGTTGGGAAGAACTGAAGGGGTGAGCACCAAGGACCCTGCAGGGTGCTGTCTGTGAAAACATGTTGTATTTACTTACTTTTCCTTTTGCTTTGTAGGCCAGCGTTCCTGCGAGAAGCTGAGAACTTCACCCTTCTGGTGAAGAACAACATTTGGTACCGCAAGTTCAACTTCAGCAAGTAAATAGTGAGGGGGGGAAATTGCACTGTCTGGTGTCATGGACAGTAAGGGGCAGTTGGAGGGGTGAAAGGAGATGCAACAGCTCTTCTCTGTCTCTTCTCCTGCAGGCGAAACATCCTCCCCACTATCAACTCCACCTACCTCAAGAACTGCATCTATGATGCCCAGACAGATCCCTTCTGCCCTATCTTTCGTTTAGGGAAAATAGTTGAAGCTGCAGGACAGGACTTCCAGGAAATGGCTGTGGAGGTATTTAGCAGACCCTTCTCTTGGGTTTCAGCTGTTTTTAGAAGAGAGGTGATAGATGGTTGCCCCCTCTGCCTTGCAGCATGAGCCACAGAACACAGATCAGCTGCAGGATGGAGAGTGCTCTGGCCAGAGGGACTGGAGTCAATTATACTTAACAAATAATTGGCCTTGCTTTGTTTGGGTGGGATTATGTGCAAGGTTCTGTAGCAGCAGGAAAGAGTGTTGGATTGGGCCTGGGACAAGAGCCTGTAAATCAGGGTTCTGGTCAGCAGACAGCCCAGTGCTGGGCTGGCCGTCCACTTGGACTGCCCATCACCTCCTCTCCTCCACTTGGCAGGGTGGAGTCATGGCACTGCAGATCAACTGGGACTGCAACCTGGACAGAGGTGCTTCCCACTGTGTGCCAAAATACTCCTTCCGGCGCCTCGACAACAAGGACCCTGTCCACACTGTCTCACCTGGCTACAACTTCAGGTAATGTGGCTGTGGAGGGCACTGGCTGTCCCTGCAGCTCCATCTGCACACTGGGGAGTTTTGGGCTTTGGTGGTGACTGGAGAGCACCAAAAGAAAACCTGGAGAGCTTTTCTGCCGCTGTAAGACAGAGCAGGTGGGATCCTCACTGTGTGCAAACCACAGCAGAGGGGGGAGGTCAGTGAAGCTCCACTGACGGCATCAAAGTGTCTGAGTCACGTTTCCATCAGCTTTTGGGTGGCTGTCCGCGCCATGGAGTAACAATGGGAGAACTGTGTTAGGGCATGTTAATAGGGCAGCATTTGAGGGGGCTGGGGGTGAGGATGGGAGGCTGAAGCATCTCCTTCACTCTGCTTGGGGGGAAAACTAAGTTTTAAAAGTGGCTCTGTCAGCTGAAAACCATATCTGCACCGGGAGTGTCCTGGCACACACCACCACATCCACATTCTGGCCAGTGCAGCTGAGTCCAGCACTTCCAGTAAAACACCAGTGCAGAGCTGGGCAGCTGGTTGCACCCAGACTCACACTGTAGTGATACAGACTGGCTGCTTCACCAAGGTCCTTGCAGAATTCCTACTCGTGAGGAAACACAGCTCAGGGCTGTTGTTTCTAGAATCTTCTGCTGGAACTTGGATGAATTTGCTGAGGAGCTGCTGTCATGCAGAGCACAGGTGTGTGTTTGAGAGGTGCCAGGCCTGCAGGTATTGGGGTGTCAGGACTGTCTGAAGGACATTGCAGCTGTATCTGAAATGCTCTTGCTCACTCCAGACCATGGTGCAGCCCCTTACCAACCCTTCCTTTTCTCTTCCACCCTCTTCTCTGCTTCCTCCTGGCTTAGTCATCCACGTGGAGGAGTAAGTCTGATCTCACTTATTTGTTCTCATCCCTTTTCCCTGTGGTTTGCCTGCGGGTCACACACGGAGCAGCCTTTGTGTGCCCGGCCGAGCCGCGCTGCTGCTCCCGGCCCTGCCCTCTCGTGGCTGCCGGGTCCCCTGCAGCCGCCTGCTCGCCTCTCTCGTGGAGCTGAATTTCTTCCTTAGTCCTTCTGCTCCCCTGTTAAAGCTCCTTTCTCCCCTTCCCATGCCTTGCAATTTTCCTTAGTTGGCTTGTGCTGACTGTTGTCTTGAATTCACCTTTTATCCTAAATGTGCTTGCCTGCATGAAATCTCCATCACTCGGGGCTTGTGTCTGGAAGTACCAATGTTCAGCCTGTCCTTTTGGGATGGGGAACACACCTGGATGTTGCATGATCACGTAAGCAACCTCAGAATTTCCAGCTGAGCTCTGACCTATCTTTTCTGCAGGTTTGCAAAATACTACAAGAATAGTGATGGCACTGAATCACGAACGCTTGTCAAAGCTTATGGCATCCGCTTTGACATCATAGTGTTTGGAAAGGTAGGGTGACAGTTCCTGGAGGTCTTGTGCTGAGGGCTTTCAGAGATGCTGGAAAGCATACTCAGCCTTGTAACTGTCTTCTAGGCAGGAAAATTTGATGTAATTCCTACCATGATTAACATCGGCTCTGGCTTAGCGCTGTTTGGTGTGGTAAGTGACACTGTCTGCACTTGGACTCAGTTCTGGATTAGTGCCTCAGGTCTGAAGATCGTTCTCTTAAACCCTTTCAATCTCCACTAGGCAACAGTGCTGTGTGACATTGTTGTTCTGTATTGCATGAAGAAGAGGTACTACTATCGGGAGAAGAAATACAAATATGTGGAGGATTATGAACTGGTAAGCATCAGTGAAGGCAGGGTAAAGGCAAAATTGTGTCCTCCTCTCACTCTGGAGAGATTCTGAAACAGGATGTAGAAAGTCCACATCAAATGGGGATGCTGAAGCACAATTTTAAGGAAACTTTGCCTTCATCAGAGAAGCTAATTTTTACCTCAAAGCTGTTGCGGGGAAGAGCACTAGAAACAAATATTGTCCTGTTCCCTGGGCAACCACTCTTGGAGAGGAAAATATATGTTCAAGAACTTGTCATGCTCCTACTGCACCTCCTTTTTGGGTTGCAGCCATTGGCATTTGCCTTCTAAGAGCTGTAGAGAACAGCTCTGTTCCCATCAAATCCTTCCTTCTGGCTTTTGGAATTCGTGTGGCTGCGAAAAAACCCATTCAATGGGTTGATATTTTCTGAGACCAGTGTGCTGACAGCCACAGTTATGGATTCCTCCAGGATCCAAATTATCTGTGTGGCCAGTAGAAGGGTTTGGTGGGTTGTTTGGCTGGTGCTGAGGGTAGAGCTCAGCCCTACAGCCCTGTTCTTGGTGGGAAGTGTTGCTGTAGAGGGCAGATTTCTGAATCAAAACACCTTGGTCCACTGGAAAAGTAAAGTCTGAGTAACAGGAAGTAGCTTGCCTGTGCAAAGGACTTTATGTGATTGGAATGGGGAGAAAGAAGAGTTTTCTGGCAGAGAACTGTAATCTCTGATCCTTGCAGGGAGTTGGTGAGACATATGGAACAAACTCCTGAGCTCCTGATGCTGCAGGACCAACTGTTGTTCTAAACTGCTGCTGGGAACGTTTCTTGACCCTGCCATGGGACCACCCCCTCTTCAGTGGAAGGAGGTGGGGGACAAAAGTGAGAAAGGGACCATCTTCACTATTCCCTACTTGGCTGGCTGGAGCCAACCCCCAGAGAGATCTTGTTCTGCTCCCTGTCTGCTGTCTTTCCAGGTTAATTGCACTAAGCACAGAGTGCTTTAATTGCACTTTATGCCAGACCTCTGTACTGGCCGAGCCTGGGATGGGGACAGCTCTGACATCATCATTTTGACAGTCCTATCCCTGAGCTCACTGGTAGCAGAGAGCACAGGACAACAAGCACAGATTCTTCCTTAGAGTGAACATGGCCCCTGCCAGGTGGTGCCTAACCTTGGGACAGCAGCTCCTTGCTGTTGTCAAGTCATTTTTCCTTGTCCTGAAGGATTCTGAAGCTTAGCTGAGCCTGTACCTACTATTTAATTGGGTCTCCAAGCTCCAGTGGCCACAGACCAAGACAAAGCAGTGTCTGGCTCCATTGTGCTGTGATAAATGGTTACAGAACTCTTTTTCTGTTTTGTCTAATTTTTATGCTATTACTTTAAAATTTACTTTAATAAAATACTACACTCTCTGAGCCCTCTCAAAGTCCTGCAAGCTGGGTTTTGTTTGTTCATTTCTCCCCAGATACCACATGTTAGTGGAGGGCTATCATACCAGTTCTCTGTGGGCTTTGCCTCTTGATTCTCTCAGCAGAAGTGCTGCTGCAACTACAGCTTCTGCTCCACCTTGGTTCTCCTGACATCTTGTCTGTGTCTTGCATTAAAACCTTCTCCAAGGGAATAGATTAGTAAATCAGAGGCCAGGGCCTAGGGACCTTACCTGAATGCTGGCACCAACTGCTTGGAAGAACAGATCTGTTATTCCCTGGCACACCTCCTGTGCTTTTCACCACCACACCAACCCTGTGTCTGGGCTGCTGCATGTAAAGAGTTTATACAACTTGATTGAAGTGAATTTGTTGGCTTTTATATTCACATGGCCTTGAGCATCTCTAGTGATCACACTGACTCTTAAAGTCCAGGTCTTCCCTTTCTCTGAACCTTTTCTGTGTTACAGAGCCCTGGCATTTATTCCATACCTCCAGCATCCTGGCTGCCTGGGTAAACCACAGCATTATCCTTTTTTGTTTTATCCTTTATGTGCCTGCTGCTGCTGAGCACTAAGCTGTGTCCCAGAGTGCCTTTCCAAGAGTCAGCACTCCAGTCTGTGCATGTGAATATTCAGTCTGAATTACGCAGTGGCTTGAGCTGCTGTGCTCTCATCCTCACCCAAAGTCCCCAGTAATGGTAGAGCACCCAGCTTCACTAACGTGGGAGAGTCCTTTCAGATTCCTCTTCCAACAGCCAAACTCTCACAGCTTGATAAAGACCACCCAAACAGAATAATGGTTCCACTTGATCAACTAATCTGGATTTGGTTGCATGTCATTTATTTCAACTTGTACAGTGAAGCTTGAACAGCTGTGTGGAAAAACACTTAGTTGTTGGTTTGTTTATTCTTTCTTAGGTAATATAATTTAAAAGTGGTAAATACACAGTATTTAAACTTGATACACCTGATAAAGTTAAATGCATAATAAAGGGGTAGGAATGAAACACAAGCCTTGGTCATTAAACAAACAGTATAAAAATCAGCAATAGTTCAGGACCTTAGAAAAGAAACAGATCAATTGCCTGATAGGTAAGAGGGGACCACCATGGAAAACTACTCAGACAAGAGGCCTGGTTTCCCCTTAGCACTTTCCTGTGTGCTTTCAGAGCCAAAAAGGCTTAGTACCCAGCAATAAGCCCACAGTCAGCACCGGGCTTGCTTGGAAGGAAGGGAGTTGGGGAAATCAAGCTATAGCCCAGTTCCAAGGCACAAGCAAAATGTTCACTTCACTATAAGAAGAAAGCCAGAGCTACTACTAAGGAACAGCAGCTGGGGGACTGAGCAGGTTTATATACACAGTACAGCTTCTCTAACAGGTCATGCATTTAGAGATCTCCCTCACACGGCCACGCTTGGTGCTTTCAACAGAGCCGAGCAACCAGAAAATCCACATCGCGTTTCTTTCCGAAATGTGCATTTGGCTGCAGCCCCACCAGAGCCTGCACTGAGAGACACTGGGGTTGGAGAGCACCTTGGGGAAGTGCTGAGCTTTAGCATCCTTCAGAGCCAAGCCCTTGTGGGCTGTCAGACACTCATCTGTGGTAGCATCTGAGGGCCAGTGGCTGGCTGGGCACCGAGGAGCTGGTACAGCTGTTGAGAAGCTGCGTTGCACCTGGCAAACCTGTTTGGTCAATGTAAACTGTCTCACCTGACAAATCACAACCAGAGATGGGCAGCACAGAGATCTCTACAATGCACCCCTAGCAAACACACCACACACATTACTATGCACTAGCTACAAAGAATCAGATCCCCTAGCTTTTTACATTTCTTTTTTGGCAGATCAAGTCCGTTTGCAGGCTTAGAGAACCAGGCTGCCCACTCACACGCATTTCCACAATGAAAAGTCCTGTTTAGGAAAGGGGGAGCAGGCAGCTGTAGTAGTGCTGACCCCCAAATCACCTGTTTGGTTTTCCCATAGCTGAAGCTGCAGGGCTTTGGCATAGCCTTGGACTAAAACGGGAGGAAAACAGTGCGTGTCTTATGGCTCCAAACTCCATAGTATTGCTCCTAAACCACCAACTGCCATCGCTGGCTTTGGAGAGGCCAGCAGCACAATGCTTCCATAAGAAATTGCAATTTAGGGGGGACATCGCTTCAAGTGATCAAAAGGTGTAAGGGACAGTTTGGGTAGGCATCTGCACCCTTGCTAATGCTGTCCTGGCTTTAACAAAAACCAGTCCTAACCAGGAATTACCAGGCCAGGTCTGACTGCAGCAGAGCCAAGGACCTCAGCATGCTGCTGCTTGTGCTGTCCAGGATAAAGGAAGACAAGGGAATGGTCATTTCCTAAAGGCAGGGCATCCATGACCAGGGTTAACAGGCAGAGATCTTACCATTAATCAAAACACTTGGCTGTCTCCTAGTGCCTTCTTCCTGAGGGCAAAGATTTACACTTTAACAGTCTCTCACAAGCTGGGGGACTCAAATCCTCCCCCTCTGTCAGGAAAATCAAATGTCTCATTCAAGGTCACACAAACACATCAGACTGAGAAGGGGAAAAAATCAGACCTTTCCCCCTCTAGCCCCACTCCATCCAGAGAACTGTACTTACCCCTTTCCTCAGGCAAACCCTGGCTCCTCGTTCTCCAGCTTTGCCTGAGCACAGAGAACTTGGGAAAGTGAGTCTGGACGCCAGAGTCTCTCCCACCACATGATAGATTATTATTTTTTACAAGCACCACAAATAATCAGAGTAATCTGACTGAAGGTGAAAGAGCTCTTGGTAAGAAACAATCCATGAACTAGATATACACTTAATTTACTAACAAGCCTCTGATCCACAGGCATTCACAAATTACTGGTAACGAACTTGCAAAAAATACATAGCATTGGCCCCAGAATCCAGGTTAAGAGTTTGGAAAACAAAAGTTTCTTTGAAAATTACTAGCTAATTATTAAGATCTTAAATTCTAAGCAAGCCCTAAGTCTATACTTAAAAAACAGCATAAGTCGTATTGTTTTTAATTGTAGTAAACCATGTAATGTACATGGAAGTGAAGGATTTTACCCTGAATTTTATATTTTATAATATATCTACCTAGATCAAGTAAAAGATTTAGAAACAAACTGTTAGTGCTTCCTCTGTTGTTTAAAACATTCAGCTAAACACCACCTTTCACTCATATGTCTGCAGCAAAAGTAGTTCAAACTGAACTTAAGCCCTTAAATACCTTTTCCTTTCATACACTGAATACCTAACTTACCAAGTCCTGATCACACCAAGGCCTCTGGAAAGGTGTTAATTACCTGAGGAGGTAATTAACCTCACTTTCTGAACGTCCTGAAGATGCTGTTTCACACAACTTGGCTCACAAAGGTAGGCATTCTTTAAAAAGCTGAAAAGGTGGGTTTTTGCTTTGTTCCCATGCAGTTAAAAAGGTGTCAATTAAAAACAAACCAGAACGACAAGAAATGGATGCAACAACATTCCTGGTAGGTCGTGAACTCTCAAAGTGCACACGTGTGGTTTTACTGCTGTGGATCCCACTTGGAAAAAGCTTCACCCTTCTGCGTGTGCCCCCGGCTACGCGATGGGCGTCGCGCCCCTGGGACGCTGGCGTTAGTCCCTGCAAATTATTTGGCATCAAAACCAGCTAAAAGCAGTTCCAAATGCATTCTCCTTTGACTGCTTTGGGGTTTGTCTTGCAAAGCCCTGTTGCTGCTCACCACGGCAGCTCACCTCTCTGCTGTCCCGCCAGCGCCTCTCCCACCAGAAGTCAGCAGTCCAAGTGATGGGAGATGTTCCATGTTTATGGCAGATAGTGGGATGTCTGATAACATGCTGCTATGTGAGCTCTACATCCAGCATTGTACTGAGATAGCGCCATGTCATGCTGTGTTTGCTGTGGGCTCTGCTCACCTCATCCCCAGCGCACACTTTATGACGTGCCCTGGACTGAGTTGCTCAACAGAACCGTAAAGTCCACGTTCACGAAAGAAGTTCCTCCTCTCCCACGTTGGGCAGGTCGTTGCATTTCAGATTATCTTCACTGCCTTGTTTCCTGTTTTCAAAGAAAATAAACCAGCTGCTGAGTGACTCAGAAAAAGGCAAAGCAGGCAATGAGACATCAGTGTCTGCCCCTTCCCTGCCATGGGATCTTTGGGACTCTGAGCATGTGTCATTTCCCCCCACCTCCCATGTAACAGGCTGCAAGTGCCATAAAAAGATGTTTTTCATCCCATCAGAAGGGCAGGCTATTCCACGTCTCAAAAATCCCATAAAGCAGTTACAGGTCAGACAGAGGGTGTGTGAACGTCACAGTCATGGCCCCTGTGAAAGATTAAAAGCCCAACTATTCCATTTCTCCTCCAGAGCATTGGGAAAAGCTGCAGAAGACTTTTGGGGCTGAGGTGAGGTGATGATGCTTACGGCAGCAGGTTCCCAGAGGAAGACAATGACCGCTCCTCCCTCTTGCTCCCCTCGAATGGGTTCCCAAAGGATCGCTTCCGGATCATCGTCTTAACCAAGATCTGCAAAAACAGAATGGAGGTCATCAGGGGTGCTTCCCTTCACTCAAGAGCAACAGGAACATCCAATTTTCATGCCCAAGAAATTAAGGAAACCAGTGAAAAGAAGTCAAAGTTCTCTATTAACAGAACAGAGATCGGAAGGAAGCATCTTTGCAACTCTTCAGCTGCTTACTACAGGGGCTGTATCCTTGTCTGAAACCCTTGCAGATGAGAGCCACACTAGGTGTAAGAGACTGGAAAGGAGAGCAAAGCCAAGTCTGGGAGGATTCTGTCCACCACAGAAGTAAGTTTAACTGATTACTGCATCCAGTACCTGCAAATTCCCAGTTCCCCGTGATTACCTGGCAGAATAATAATTCGCTGAAAAGGGAGAGGAGAAGAAACTGGCACAAATTTACCTTAATATTCATCTGAAACCAAACTGATAAGCTGACCATTTGTCTAGCTTTGGCTGCAAAACACAAAGTAACCCAGCATCAGCTGCAAACAGAGACTGGTGGGAACAGAGAAGTGTCAGGGTTCTTCCCAGGCATCCCCCAGCTTGTTTTGCTGGTGGGAGCAGACACAAGGGGAGCAGCACTGGACCCTGCCTCAGCAGGTGCATCCCTGGGAGCCCCTGGCTTCATTGATGTTGTTTCTCATTCCTCTGTGCCTCATTTATCTGCTCACCAGGGCACACAGAGCCCTTACGTGTCTGAAGGGGAGGATGTTATGCCAGAGTCAAAGCCATGTGAGTGGGTCTCGTACCGGAGCATCAATGCCTGCACTTGGCTGCACAAAGATCAGGCACCAGAGGGTAATTCTGAAGATCAAATGCAAATGTGAAAATACCAGATGTGCCTGGAGGCAGTGTGTTATTTAAGAGTCAAGAGGTGCAGTGAAACCTCATTTGCCTTGAGCTGTTCTAAAAACACCTGGATTTCAACAAGGTTGGGAGCACTGAGACCACTGATCGAGTCCCCTCTGAAGAGGAAAAAGGGGGAAAACACCCTCATCAGCGATGATCTCTTTAGAGCAACATCTGCTTTTTCAGCCTGAGCAGCACAAGGCACATTTGCATATTCACGTATCTGCGGTCAGTGAGATTTCTACAGGGTTCCCAAGTGGAAGAGAGCTCCAGAAACAAGGCCAGATGTGGGCACAGCTATGAGATGGAAAAGGGACTTCAAAAGGAAACCTGTCCTTCCAAAAAATCACAGCCTGGGTGCCTGCATGCAGATCACACCACACCAGGGAACTGTGAGTGGTTGCTTGCTAATTTCCCTAACACAAGGGCACCCAAAGAAATCATTAGGTCCAAAACCACAAAGCATTTCACTTTCCACAGAGGACAGGGTTACACTGTGGTTCTCACCACCACAGTGGGTTGCAGAGAATAAAAATATGAGCTTGGAAAGAGACAAGATGAAGTCACCAAGAATAGCTCCGGGCGGGGGCTGGTGCACGTCATCGTGGCCCAGATAAAATCTCCATCCTGGGAAGCTCCTACAGCCCCTATGGCTGGACAGGCAGAACAGAGCAGGAGCTTCTTGTGCCTGGCCAAAACACCTGCTCCTGGCCACGGGCAGGTTCTGGACCAGATGCTCTTTTGCCTTGGGCAGATACAGTGATATTTAGGCAGCCAGCTCAAGCGTAGAGACTGGCAACCTGCTGAGAGGTTCCTTTGGGACTGCTCTGAAATATTCCCCTGCACTGTGGGGCATGGCCACGTGCAGTGAGCTGCTGAGACCCTGAGATGCTGATGTGTCTTGCAGCACTTGCTTCCAAGAGAGGGAAGGTATTTGCTCTAATCCTGCCCAATGCTTTTGCTCTTCAGCAGCAAAAGCTGCCCTCCAGCTGCTCAGGACCACCCTGACAGGCAGGGTGGACCCCGCTGTGCATCCACAGACCATCTACTCCTTTGTACTCACCACGGTGGCCAGGCTGGGGATGTGCTTGACTGAATTCTCCACCTCCTCTTCTGTCACCTCGACGAGGGTGCAGTTCTCATCCTCCGTGGGCAGCAGCTCCGCTCCGTTCTTGGTGACCCAAGGGTGCAACTTCAATTAATAACACAGCCTGTCAGGAACGATTTCCTCCTTTTCGTAACTCAAACAACACAAGCCTGGCAAACGCATCTCCTTATCCAAGCTATGGCTCCTACGTGCTCCTGAAATACCAGGGAGCAGGGGAGGGATCTGCCATCTCACTGCTGAGCCAGCTCAGCCTGGTGCCACCAGGAACAGCACAGTCTGGAGCAGAAAATGCCATGGTGCAGCTCATCCAGAGCCAGTGCTGGCCCCAGCTACACAGCCAACCCATAACCTTGGTGACCTACAGCACTGGGCATCTCAGTGGGCTTTAGGGAAGGAGACCTACTTTCACTCTCATCTCACGGATGAGACAGCACCAAGAGGCAGGAGAGATTTATTCCAGTCCATACGTATGAGCAGCAGTGATGGACAGACCCACTGAGCCCTCGTCCTGGACCTGCATTAATCCACAACTGAAGGCAGAACCCCTGTTTGTCCTTGCCCACACACCTGGTGGTGACTTGGATGGCTGCAGGAGGAGCACAAAATGGTTCAGCAATTCCCCCGCAATCCTTTCCCCCTACCTTGGTCTCCATTCTCTCAGCTTCTCGCCCCTTCCAGGCTCCCGCAGGGGCGAAGGACCAGAAATCTCCTGCGAAAGGCTGTTGCACAGTACTTTCCTGGTAGCAGAGGAAATACTGTACTCAGGGGATTTCCTTTTGCCTGTGACTTCTATAGGCACCAAAGGTCCCAAAGCTGAGCGGGTCCTGCAGCAGGGGAAGGAGCTGGGACTTACCTGCCCAGGGGCCCTGGGCACAGGGGGAGGACCTAGCCTGGCACGATCAAACTGACTCCCAAAAAAAGCCGAGCAAGGAGAACCCAAGAGAAGTGAAGCCACAGCCAGCACCAGGAAGCTGGGTCAGTACCTTGATTTCTGGGACCGAAATCCTAGATTCAGGATTTTTATCCAACATCCGTGTGATCAAATCCTTCAAGAAGTCTGTAACTTCTGGCCTGTGGAAGGAAGAAGGGAGAGATGAGATGGGGAAGGGGATGGAAGCTGCCTCTGTTCTTCACCTCAGTGCCAGCCACCATGGGCCTTTCCAGGCAGACTGGGGCTGGACCCCAGCCCTGGCAGGGTTGCAGCTCTGTGTCCTTGTCCACCCAAGTGCCATGCATCCCCTCCTCTCCAAATCCCAAACAGGAGCCAAAATATTCCTTTTTGAAGCAATGTGAAGTGTGATCCCACAGAGCTGGGAGAGCCCAACACCAGCTCCACCCAGGCTAAAACCCAACAGGCAGCAACAGTTAATTGGTTCCCTCAAACGCCTCTGCCACTTCAACTGCTCCTCCAGCAACTGCAGACCAAGAGATTTTGCCTTCACGTTTAATGCAGAGGAGTTTTCCAAGGATGAGGCCAACAGAAGGCTCAGAGCCTGAGTTTTGCAAAACCACAGCAGAGCAGGGCCAGCCCTACCCAGGCAGTGCTTGAGAAACAACTCAAATGAGCTGTAAAATATGGATTCATGGGTTGTTTTTATTTTTGAGTACTTACTGGTCTGGGAACTCCAACGTTTGGGTCTTGATTTTATTGTGTAAACTCAAGATCCTTTCATCCATAAAAGGGCACTACCATGAAGAAAAAAAGCAATGAGGAAAGCAACAACCTCTGTTAAGAGGCAGCAGTGGGGCAGCCAGAGGAGCATCAGGATCTTGTAGGGTTTGAAGGAGAGCAAGGATCCAGGGAAATTCCAGAAGATTTCCTATTATACAAATGTCTACTTCTAAACACAATGAAAATAACATTTAACCAAAAATTACCAATTACTACAAGAGCTCCCTTCCTAAAAAATCTGCCCAGGCACAGAATTTTTTCTCTGGGGGAAGAAGAGAAACACAACCCTTTTTGCTGCACCCATCCCAGGGACAGGCAGAGGTTTCCCATTTCCACCTGCACGTCCTCATCTCCACTTGGCTCGAACTGATGCAGGGTGCCAATCCCACTGCATGCCTGGAACATGGGAGGCACACACCAACCCCCCAAACACCAACAGCACTGAAAAACCCATCTCATTACCTGCCCAAACACAAAGCAGTACAGTGTGATCCCCATGGCCCAGACATCCAAAGCCTGCAGAGTGGAGAAAGTATAGTTCAATTACAACAAACAGTGTGTGCAAGGTTTGTCCAAAACCCTTCAGATTTCTATGAAATACCTTTCCAGAGAAGATTTTCCTGGTTTCTGAGAGTGTCTCTGGAGCCATGAAGGCAGGGGTGCCCACTGTGTTGGTTAAGAGGGCATCAGCTCCCTTGAACTCGTTGCTCACTCCGAAGTCGGCGATCTTGACGTGCCCGTCTTCCCCCACGAGGAGGTTGGAAGGTTTAATATCCCGATGGATTATCTTCTGATAGTGCACTGCAGCCAAAGGGACAACAAACAGTGCAGCAGCAGCACTGGTCTGCAGCAGAGAGGCCACAAGGACTCTGCATGGCCTAAACTTTCTGCTAAAACCACCAGCAGAAAGGTCAGCTCCAGGTGTTTAGAAAACAAAATAAGAAATCCCATCCTTTTTGCAGAGACACTTACAATATTCAATGCCCTTGATCAGATCCTGGAAGTAGAACCGAGCCTGGTCCTCGCTGAGAGGTTTCAAGGTTGGGATTTCCATCACAGGGCTGCAAAGGCAAGAGAGGACAGAGTTCATTCCCCATCTGGATGTGCCAAAACAGCTCCCAAAGGCTTTGCCACTGGCTGGTAACAGCACACAACCCCAAACACAGGCACATACGGGCTGTACTCAGCTGTAACTCTGCTGAGGAGATGCTACTCAAACCTCAAGCCCCACCAAGAGCCTCCCCACCACCTCTGCACCCTGTGCCCGCCTCGGGTGGCCAAGCTGTGGCACCCACAAACCCATCTCACATTCATGCATCAGTAGGTTTAAATCTGGGATTCAACTCACCCCTGCTTCACCAGTTCAAACACTGCAACACAAAAGAGAAAGTGGTTATGGATCACTTACAGGGTACAGCCCCTGTGAGCACAGTCTCAGCACAAAAGCAATTATTTTAATGACAAAAATTCTAAAAATAATACGTTATTTTTAAAAAGGAGATGCCTTCTTATGCAAGGCACATAGCATTTGGGCTGCTCCCATTTTCAGTTTAGTGGATGCTGCCAACTACCTTCTCAGCACTGCAGCTTCAGCATCATGAAGTGCCCTCCATGGCACACAAATCCCCTCAGTTTGCCACCAAAAAGGCTGAGCCCATGCCCCAAGCAAACCTCTGTGCTTGGCCATGAAGGCACTGCACACCCCTCCACCAGTACAGGCTGAACATAAATGATGGAAAAGAAATGCCTCCTCCAAAAATTGTGTATTTACATCAAGCAAACCACTGTGATCTGCAGGGAGGTTGGGACATGGCTCATTTGTACCTTGGATAATTAACTCCTGCCTTGTTCTTGAAGACAAAGTAATAAAACTACTCTCTATCAGCCTAGCTTCAAAGCTGAGAACATCAACAGTGGTGCCTCTCATGGCAAAGCATGCCCTGGTCTCAAATTAAAGCCAATGAAATGCTATAAAGCACTCCTATTTCTGTTCACAACCCAGACTGCATCCTATTTGTTCCTCCAGCACATCCAGGCTATACCCACAGTGAAGGAGAGACCCAACCCCACACACAGCAGGAACCTTTTGCCCCATCCCTCTGACACCCCAGGGCAGTTACCCATGTACAGGTGATCCTCACTGGGGTCATCCAGGACCTGCCAAAAGAAGCAAAAAAACAATTAAACAGTGCCAAGAAAACCTTGCAAATTAAACACTGTGATATTTTATTTAGCAGCCATCTCAGTTCTGCACCATCTGCACCATCAGCACAGTCTGCTCATCTCTGAGCTTCTACCCACAAGGGTGGAGAGAAAAAAAAGAGGACAGAGATGTAGCTGTACTTCAAGGAAGCAAATATTTAAAACACACAGGAAGCATCATCTGACTCATGAGCCAAATAAACTCCAGCCTGCACATCTTTAATTCTTGATTTTTGGACTGTTTCACACAGGCAGTGGATGGAGGGCAAGGCAGCTGCACTGTTGTACCCACAAAAACACCAGTTTTTCCCCAAAACCCATCTCAGCACTTGTTTCCTCCACAGAAGCAACATTTTTCTGCATTTCCCTTTCTGGGCAGGGAAGAAAAACAAATCTTCTTTTGGGAGGTGAGAATAAAAAACCTTTTAAACCAAGAAAGACACAATTCTTCCAAAGGCAGGACCTGCCATGGGCATCCCAGCCCCTCTGTGGTCGTTCCCCTCCACCCAAGACAAGGTGTAGCCCATCCCTGCAGCATCCAGGCTCCGTCACTCTCAAGGACGAGCTTTGGAAAGAGGCTGGCGCTTACCTCCACCAGCTTCACCACGTTGGGGTGGTCCAGCTTCTTCAGGATGGCAATCTCCTGGTAGACCTGCTCGATGGGCCCTCTGGGCTGCAGGCAGCCCTCGGAAGCAGCTTTGGCCCCGCGGGGCGGCGGGCGGCCTGCGGGGAGGCAAACACGTGTCCAGTGGGGAGCAATCCCGCAGGGTCCCCGAAACATCCGCACCCAAAAGCGTTTGTGCCACTTACGGGGGAAGCCCGCCTGTCTCATCAGCTTCTTTTTGGAGAGAACCTTCATTGCCTGAAAGAGAGGGACAAATGTGGAGTTTGTGGGAAATCGAGGAAAAAACGTGGCTGGTGGGATGGGGCAGGGAGTCAGCAGAGGGGATCCATGCCCATCCCATCTTCCCTGCTGTGGGCTCTGGAGCTGTGTGCTACTCACATAGTAGGTGTTATCATCCTCGTTGTAGGCCAGCTTCACCACCCCATAGGAGCCCTGGAGAGGAGCACAACCAGAGGGCACCAGTTGGGGACAACTCAAAAAACCCACATCACCAAACTGGGCTCTGTGCCCCTCCACAAACCCATCCTCACAGGGATCATAGAGCTGGTGGGTGGTGCTGGGAGAGGAGCTGGGGGTGTATGGTCTGACATCACACTGACAGCAAAGAAAAGCTGCAAATGTCCCATTTCATGGTGGTGAGGGGGAATGGGGGAAATGAATAATAATTTTTAAAATATACAATTCAATTGGAAGCACTCAGAATAGACCAGCAGGCAGCAAAGAGCTGCCATGGTGAGCGGCTGAACTCTCCCCCTCACTGACTGCAAAGCAAAAGCGAGCCCAACACCCTCCCACCCCAAATCCCCCCTGTCCC
>VZRZ01002776.1:299818-314891 GCA_013398175.1 Climacteris rufus | reverse complement strand
GGAAGGAAGGAGGGAGGGAGGGAGGGAGGCCCCGCTCCGCCCCGGGGAAGGGCAGGTTTCCCCCGGGCAGCCGCATCCTGCCCGCCCCCTGTAAGCCGCTCTTAGGGTGTGTTTTGTTCTTTTGTTTATTTTTGTTTCCCAGTGTTTCATTCCCCCTCGGGCCGCGCGGCCCCGCGTCACCTCCCCGCGGGATGCAGCGCGGAGCCCCGGCCGGTCCCGCTCCCGCCGAGCCCCGCTGCGGGCTCCCCGCGTCCGCCTCCGACGGACACGAACCCCGGCATTCCCTGCCTGCCTCCTGCCCCTGCCCCTGTGCGAACACCGCGGTTCCAGTGTGGGTTCAAACTGGGTTACCTGCCCCACTTCACCCGGACCTCCGCTGAGCCGTTGCCCAAATCATCCCCCAAAGGGGAGGTTTGGAAACCAAGTGTTTGGAAGTGTCACAGAGGCCACCACCAAACGCAGCTCCCACACAGGTTGCAGGTACAGAGCTGCACAGGAACGGCCTTTAACACCCCGGCTGACACAAGCCCTCCTTAAACACGCCCCTGGCTTTGTCCATTATTTGTTAATTATTTGGTTTTTCTTTTCGTTTTCATCCAGCACCGTTTCTGCACCAGGCTCGCCCTCGGTTTTCTTTTCATGAAGCAACAGCTTTGCCCTTGAGCAGATGCAAATGCCACAGCCGGCCAAACCCTCTTCCTCATTTTGCTTTAAGACCCGTTTGTGAGCACCACTTTGACATTGTAGAACTTCCCAGAGTAGAGCCAAGCCTTCATGCCAGGCTCTGTATATTTGACCAGAATTTTGAAAGCCTCTCTAGAAATCAGGTTCATGCACTTGCTGTAACGTACTAGGTGCTCCAAATATTTAAGGGTTGAACTTCTCCATGTTGGTTAAAATATAGCTGAGAGGGAATGAGCCACCACCAGCGTTCACACAAAGCTGGATTCTCCTTTGCTGTTGGAAACAGTCCTTGTTCTAAAATCAAGGCCCTCATGATCTGCCAACAGCCACAATGCAGCACTAATTAATGGAATGTGTAAACTAACACCAAACTACCCACGTCTCAACCACACCTTCGTGCTTCTCTCTTCCTCCTTACCTGGCAGGGCTCCAGCAGAGCCAGGTTTAGGTCTGGTCTTGCTTTCTCCTTGCTGACAATGCCACAGTTAAATCTACTGCTTCTAGGCAGGGTATCTCCTGGTGTTTAATGATGTTCAGCTTTTGTATAGTCACAGGGTGACTGACAACACCCTCCCCAAGATTCACCCACAAAAGGTTTACACCCACAAAAGTGCAGTCCCACTTGCCCTGAAATGCCACACTGCAGCCAAAATGAATTATTCCAAAATGAGGATCTCATTGCTATAAGTAAATGCCATCACATCAGATACTCAGTTGTAGAATCATGGAATGGTTTTGGTTAGAAGGGATGTTAAAGACCATCTTGTTCATCCCCTGCCATGGGCAGGGACACCTCCCACTGCCCCAGGTTGCTCCAAGCCCTGTCCAGCCTGGCCTTGGACAATTCCAGGGATGGGGCAGCCACAGCTTCTCTGGGCACACTGTCCCACGGCCTCCTCACCCTCACAGGGAAGAATTTCTTCCCAGTATCCCATCTAACCCTGCCCTCTGGCAGTGGGAAGCCATCCCCCTTTGTCCTGTCACTCCAGGCCCTTGTCCAAAGTCCCCCTCCAGATTTCTCAAGGGCCCTTCCAGGTACTTCAGCCAGTTGTGATCTCCCTCTATTCACACATAAAAGCAGAGCCGGTGAATGATCCACAGCACCGAGGGGAGAACACACACAATGAAAACATCTCAGCTGAGCTGGGGCTTTTGTTTCCCACTCTGCACTCTCCTGAGCCCCCCTCTGCACAAGGACATGTGTAACAACAGTGCCAGGACTTTGCACTGTGACACCTCCCTGACTGAACCTCGTCTTTTTCCCTTCTGCCAGCACCATCTGTTTCTACAGTGCAAACAGCAACTGCAGACAGGTTAAAAGCAAGGACGTTTTAAATGAGACTCCCCATTCCATACCACTTAAAAAGACCACAAAGGAGCTTTGCCTACATTTTCCACGATTTTTTATACCCCGGTGTTCATAAAGGCTGCATTGATTCTGGAAATGTCACCACTAAGAACAGAACACTATTTCATCGTGACTGCACTACTCCCCTCAGTGTGTTTATAACAGACATGAGGGTCTTTTCTCTTTTTTCCCCATTCATTTCTTAATTCCAAGTACAGCATCAAAGTGAAAGGGGTGGAAAGCTACATTTGTGTTACAAAAGACAAATTTGTTCAAGAGCAGACCATGATTTATTGGCTCCAGGCCTGAAACACTGATGACTGGATACAATAAAAAGACATTTGTAAAAAAAAAAAAAAACAACAAAAAAACAACCAAAACAACAGGAAAACAAAGAAATCTCATCTTTAAATGCATCACTTGAAGGCATTGATTAAGGGGACCCCGTGTGCTGGCAGCTCCTGGTGCAACTGACGGAACAACATGGCACATTTGTTCCTTTCCTGGGTCCTGCCGAGGGTGTGGAACAGCCGTGCTTGGAAGTAGAGAACGTCTCTGAGCTGCTCTTTGCAGTCCACTTTGGCAAAGTAAGTCTTGGCTTCGTTCAGATTCAAGATAGCAGATTCCAAAGCTGTGGGGAAAAGGGGGACAGTCATATTTAAGATAATATCACAGTAAGAACTCCAAGCAAGGCAGCTCAAGTCTAAGGAGCCCAATTATAAATTCCTCAGCTTTTCAAAACCATTTGTGTCTTAGCAACATGGTCTCTCAGCTAGTTTTTCTTATTCAGCCTTTGCTGCAAAATATGTGCGGATATCTGCAGAAAAACAATGCAGATAAACAATGTTCCATTACAAACAACTTTTGAACAACTAATTCCAAATTAATTTTATATCCATTAACCAGGTAACACATTCTGGTGTAGCAGGATCCCAGTATAGACACTGGTTTGCACTTCTGAGCACAGTTTCAAAGGGAATTACTCTTCACACTACCTTCAATCTTCTTTTGAGGAGTGTAGGAAGCTGCAGAAGCCACCTGACATTTGGCCACCAAGAACATGGCACAGCCTTTGTCCAGGACAGCCCCGTGAGCCAAGACAGGTTCTATTGCCATGTGCAGAATATTCAGGGCTTGTTCAGGAATGCCAAGGATCAGCTGAAAGAGAAATACTTGCTGGTCTCACACTGGAATCCACTGGTAGAAGCAGGGAAGACCGACATAAGCCGTGTCTGTTTGTAATAATACAATGCAACACACACAAGGGTGTAGGACAAATATTATTTCAAGTTTCCCCCCACAATCTTCTTTTAAATCAAAACTTGTCAGTGGAAGTGAGCTGCTTTCTGAAATGATTGGGAAGAGCTTCTCCACTCAGTCAGTGATGACAGCCATATCTCTCAGAATAAACATTTATAACTGAACTCATTACCAGCATTGTTTTTAATACACAAGCCAACCTGTGCTACTAGAAAGCCAAAATACCAGCGTAAAAAAATAACTGAAGACATTAAGGCAGGACAAATTTATGCTGCTTAATTATATGCAATAACTATACATCTCAGTGATACAAATGAAACTCAACTTTTATTAACTTCCTCGAAAGCTTTTACATTCAGAGTACGCTTCTTCAGAATCAATAATTTAATTCCAACAAGGCCGTGTTCTTAAATCTCACAGGAGTACAAACAGCATCCAGATCCCCAGAATAAATGTTGCCCTGCAGCCCTGTGAAAACACAAATCAGACCTACCTGGGAGAAAGCCAAGTTGAGCAGAGTCTCAGAGGCCAAGTACTGCAGGCTGTACTCGCGAGCGAGGGCCAGCGCCTGCAGCAGCACCGGCAGCGCGATGGTGTGGCACGAGGACCTCCAGTACAGCTCTGCCATGGACAGCAGCACACTGACCACACAGGGCAAACAGTTACAAACCTTTCCTTGAATGAAAAATGTCCACTTGTTTCCCAAGGAATGATTCCACCCATAATGGTGTTGGTTTTATTATGAATTATGCTGTTGCATATACAATAAATTTAATTTACACCCTTAAGAGGGGATGCCACAGACATATAAAAGATTAAAGAACACTGTACAGCTACTCTGAAGATTTACACCAAGGCAGAACTACACACACACACACATTTCTATTCCCTATTAATGTTAGATGCAGTGTTTCCTTCTTCCATGAATCTTTTAAGTTTACCACCTTTTAGTTCACATATTAAAAATCACTAGGTTTCAATGCCACGGAATTTTGAGGATTCCTCCCTAGCGTGATTAATAACTGAAATGATTCTGTAATCTCAGAATCACAGCAGGTAATCTGAAGACTAGTGAAGTCTGAACACAGACAAATTGAAAAGGCTGATTCTAATCACTGCAAAGTGGCTTTAATACTCTGACAATGAAACATTCTTACCTAATCACCATCTCGGTGTTCTTGATTTTCTGGCAGTGGACCAACAATTTCTGCAGAAGTTTGTGTGCCTCTGACATTTGATTTTGGGCTTTCAACACAATGGCTTTTCTGGTGTGGTAGAAAGAAAACATCCCTGATTGTATTTTTATATTTTAGATACAATTCTGTTTTTAAGAACACGGTAAAATAGGCCTCTATTTTGTGACCTGTGTTTCTTGTAACTGCAGACTGGCTCCCTGACAAAGTGTACACATGCTACACACACAGACAGGAGGAAAAACAGATCTCTCTGGTGCCAACTGGACAACTCCCAGGCAGAAAGGATCAAACTCATAAAACAGCTTTAGATAGAAACCAGGGATTGCCAAAACCAAAGGCCAAAGAGGCAGCAGAAGTGGGAGGGCATGCGAGCTAGAAAGCACAAGTAATTATCTGTGAGAAAAACAGGTATGAGGTAAAGCAGCTAAAATTGGCTTGAGCTAACAAGGATATGGAGCAACAGGAAAACGGAGAACAGGGAAGTCAAAACCGAATGCACAGCAGCAGGGGATGGGTACAAATGCCCTGAACCAGACACTGAGCAGAATATTTAAAGATCAGGGAATTCATGATCAGTCCAGTTCCAGAAGGACAAGCATCAGGTCCCACAGCTTGAATACTGATCTTCCAGCTGACTGGCACTGGCTGCTTTTAGGTGTTTTGCCTCATTGAAAATCAACAAGAAATTCTTTTAACGGTAAGCTGGTTTCATACACACCAAATAACAAGTTTTAACTGTAACTATTTTTAACATGTCATTCTCATTTAGAAACAAGAACCCATTACGGTGAGAGAAAAAAATAACATTGTTCCATTTTGGAGATGTAGAAACCAGGCCACAGAGGAATTTGCTCAAGGCCTAACCTGCCTCCCCAGCTATTTGACATAAAAATCTGCTTTGTGCTCAGGTTTGAGTACAGCAGCTTTTGAAGAAGTTATCACAATAGATCTACAGCTCTAGAATAACACCAACTTCAGCTATTCCAGTTCTTAAAATGTCCAAGGAAACAACAAATTATTATGGCAGGACAAGCTCTAAGGGAATAAGCCCCACAGGTTAAACAACGTGACCTTAACTGGTTCTAGAAAAGGAAATATGTGGAAGCACACGTGACTGCCAGTGATGATTGTGCTAAATTTTTCATTCTCTTCAGGGAACACACCTGCAAGTGTATGAAGATCCAGGATTCCTTACCTATAAACACCTTCAATGCTATTGAGTGCTGTAATTCCTGCTACAAGAGAATCTGCTACGTGGTATCTGCCATCGTTCATGGCTCGCTCAAACTGTATTTTCTGATCAAACAGCATCCAAAGCTAAACAAAGAACATCCAGAAACAAATTTTACAAGTTGTGCCTGCTCATTTTCTAATCCCAAGTTAGAATTTACTTTTCATTTTCCCCTGTGGATATTTATGTCTAGACACACTAACTCCACTGTCCAATTATTGGATTTACTAAATTACTGTTCTCCACAGAAATGCTCAGGGTTTGGATTAATGTTCCAATATCGAAGCTCACCTACTTGACTGCATTTTAAGTAAATAGGCTCTTTTAAATCATTACTAATGCTTTGAGATAGTAGACTTGTTCTGTAGTGAAAAGAGTACCACACTATATTTACTGGGATCTTGAACATTTCAATGTAAATACTATCTTATAGACTCCTGTGGTAATGTTTCCCAGAGTCACACAAAAACCAGGTTATTAGCCTATTATCTCGGTTATTTCTGGATTGTAATATATCAAAATAAGCAGCACTAATTAAACAGAACTTTGAAGCTCCAAATCAATGCAGACCATTTAACTGTACTCATGAAGCAGATATATATTCCTCTGTTAATGAAATTTCTACTTAAACAACTTCATCTTAGGAGGCTGTGGGGAGAGAAACGTCCCACCAATCTGAAAACAACAGAGGCAGCTTTTCCATGCTTTTGTAGAAAAGCTGATGCTGCACAGCTTCCCATGAGGACGAGCCAAGGGAAATGAGAATACGTATAGCCCGAGGCACACAGAGGTAAGAATTCAGGAGCAGTGGGATTCACATCCTATTGTATAATAGTTACACAACTTAAGAGGTTGAATTACAAGTATTCTACCTGTGCATGCTGACTGTTGGGAGGGAACCTCTCCTTTAGGTGTTTCAGTATTTCAGAAGCAGCTGCAAAGTAGCCCTGGAACACAAAACAACACTGATTCATGTGCCAGGGCGGGCACCGCTCCCCACCCTTTCAACACAACCCTCAGGGAAGGAACTTGCCAAGCTAACACCCTGCATTGTCTTTGCCCCCAGCGCAGATGATAAAGGCAGAAAAACCACAAGTCAAGTCTTGCACCCTCTGTCAGTACCACCCACCCATCCTCTCACCCAATGACACTTTGTGGCAGTGGCCCTAAGCCTCACCTGCTCGGCGTGCAGCTCTGCCAGGTGACACAACACCACGGCGAAGGACTCGGTGTTGTTCTGCTGCACACCCACGTTCACAGCCTCCAGACTGTTCATGCTCAGCAAGGTCTGGGCTTGTTGAAGTGCCATGGTGCTTGTGCAAGAGAAATATCTTTTAGTTTTCAAGCAGCAAACGACAACCATTTTTAACCTATGGTCTTGTTAAGACAACAGTCTGTATTGTCTGGGAAGCCAAGGGCCTGGGGGAGAAGGAAAACTTGTAAAACAACTGCTATCCAAGGACTCTGGACTGTGCAGGCACATCGAGTACTACAGACTGAAAGCTGCACACAGCCTAAGCACAGAGATGCTGAAATTGGGGGCACAGGAACAATTTATGATCTATTTGCCACAAGTAAATGGAACTCTATCTCTTCTTCAGTATGAGTGTTAAAGGAACACAAGAGAATGCAAATAATTGCACTCAGCCTGTACTGAATCACAGCCTGATTGCTTTATTTTAGTGCACTGGAGAGACACAGTCACTTGTTACACCTATATAAATGCATTATGTGCTAACAAGTGCAGGAGCTAATCCAGGAGTTCAAAACAAAGCAAATACCTGCGGCCGTATAATCTCCAAATGGCTGTTTTCTGTGCTATGCTGATGTCAATGAGCTCTGACAGGCTGTGCTTCCAATGCAACAGATCAGAATCTTTTAAGGCATCCATTAGTTTGTTGGCAGCCTTTCCTGCAAAAGCTCTTTGCTGAACCAAGGACTGTATTCCCAAGGAAGCAAGATACTGGCAAGAAGGAAAAAAAACATACCTACAGTGTTGGAAGGCAACAGAGGACCCCAGGCTTGCAAATTACACTGGAGCAGAGTTCTCAACTACTCAAAAAGAATCCCGAAAAGACAGCACAGACAAAGGAACACTGCTCCAGGCATTTCTTTAAATGCTCACTTATGCACACCCACACATGTGTGAATGTCATTTTGTTGGATGTGAAAGGTAATTTCCACTCCCCCACACAGAAATCTTATGGGGGAGGACAGGACCAGTACCTGGATTTCTCCAGAACAGCTGTGAAAACACAGAGCCTTTCCTTTCTTTCCCCACCAAGGGGCCATGTCTGCTCCTATCTCCCAACAACAGCAGTTTAGTCCATTTTAGAACAATTCTCTTAACAAAGGAACTGTGAAATTGGGGAAGACAGAACTAAACATTAACAGATAACAGATTCAGGGCATCATCTACCAAAGGGGAGGGCTGTCCTGCATGATTTCACACTGGGACAGAGTTGGACAAGTAAACACGTGTTCAAAGCCCTGCCAGAGGCATCAGCACTGAGCTTCAGGGAAGGTGGAGGCCTAAGAACCTCCCCAGGCACCAGATTGTGCTGAAATGGTGCCTGGATCAGTAGCCACAGAGAGCTTTTCTACCTGAAAATCCAACCAGTTAGAAGGAAAACCAGTGAGCCTTGCAATAATGCTCTGGCATTAAAGCAACTAAACCCTGGTTTGTTAATATGAAGAATCAAAATCATAGAAACAGCTAGATTCTGGAGTGTTAAAATATGTTTGTTTAAATTGAGTTCCATATTTTGAACAGACCAGCCACAAACCCCAAAACTCTAACCACAGCCAATCCCATCACCACATGGGTTTGTCCCAGAATGAAGGCAAGGGCTGATGGAATGGAATGGACTCACGGGCAACCCAAAATGTAAGGATTTGTTCACAGAGTGCTCCAGCAGCACACAGCTGTCAAACATCTTCTGCTCCAGGATGTACAACCAGCTCTGGCAAGGAAAAAATGAAAATCTCATAGCAAATAACTGATGGCTGCAGCACTTTTAACTTGGCTTGCTGTTACAGAATGCACAAAAACTCACTGGAAATACAAACCACTTGAGGATTAATTGATTCCAAGGAAACTTCTACTAAATGCTGCACAACAAAAATACACCAGAAGTGCAGCTAGGCTGGGACACTGGTGTGGCACCAGCCAATGCTGGAGGTTCAGTGATGCACAAAAATACAGGGAACTGTGGAATGCAGCACCTCAGGAGTTTGATACCATTGATGTCAATTCATTATAATGTTAATTACAGGAAAAAAATACAGAGATCCAAGTCTTTCCCTCCCACTTTCTGGTTGCTCTAAAGGCAGCTGGTTACTCTGAGAATTCAACAGACAGGAAGGAGGAAGCTTATGAAATGCTTTTTCTCTTTACAACATCTAAGACTAAACTTTGAGCTTAGTACTGAGATCTCTGGGATTACAATTCCTGCTTCTCAAATTAATCCTGAGCCATCCCACGATCCTACAGCTTGTTGCCTGGGTGCCCCACGTGCCAGAAGCAATGTCACCCCACTGCTGGGCAGCCAAATTACTGATGCCCTGGCTGAGATGCTGCTGCAAGAGAAGTTCTGCAACAGTTCACTGAGCAAAACAACTCGGGCACCATTTCAGCACAGCTCTTACCAGGCAGTGCTGCAGGCAGACGTGGTCGTTGGACTCCTGGGCAATCCTGATGGCTTCCTGAAGTGCAAGTTCAGCCTGCTGGCTATGAGCACACAGAGGGAGAACAATTAGTATTCCCAAAGTGCTTAAGAGACAGCATCCTGATCCAGAGGAATATTGATCTGAATTATGCATAATGCACTCAGAAGAGAACTCTGATTTAACAGCCTGTGTTTTCCTCCCAGCACTCAGCAGTCCATTCAGTTTTGAGGACAATAAGCCTGACAACATCTGCAAACCAAAATCCAACTGTAACCCCTGTGTGGGCTTTCAAACCCTGTGCATGCCACAGTGCCAAGTTATTGTTTGAACTGGGGAAGCATTTAGAATCTGCCTGTGTAGAAATTGCTGCTCTCAACTTTGCAGTTTCCTTTCCTTCTCCAGTCCTTTTACATGATGCCTCCAGGCAGCAATCAATAAATGCAAACCATAAATGAAGATGGGTAGGCCAGCTTTATCAACAATATAAATCCCACCAATATGGCATTTGAAATTTTAAAAGCTGAGATGGCCTTTTTTAAAAATTATTCTTTTGCCAGATCATCAGCTCTATGTTGACTTGAATGGTAACAGAAAACCAACCACACTTCCTTAAGAATATGGATGAAAATAGGCATTCATGTCCACTGACCCTTCTGAGCTCATGGAAATGTAATTGAACACTTAAAATACCCAGGAAACAGGAGCAGGACAGAGACAAATGTCAGCTCTTACACGGCTCAGTTATTATGGAAACCAAATAAACATCAAAACAAAACCGAACCCAACCAAATCAAGACGACAAGGCCATCCCAACCCAACCGCAGCTACTGTGAAGTCAGAAAAAGCCCCTGAGTGGATTTTTGGGATGCAGGGAGGGGCAGCACTCGGAGGAGCCCGGCAGTCCCTCCCATGGCTCACTAGTGGCCGAAGCGGCAGTGCAGCGCTGCCAGGTTGAGCGCGGCGTAGCGCAGGCTCCGCCCGTAGCCCTCGTCCCCGTTGCTTTTGCTCTCTGCCCCCGTCAGGATCAGCCGGTCGAAGTAATGCAGGAGGCTGTGGGTGGAGCTGAAGACATCTTGCACTCTGAGGCTGTTTAAGTAGCTTAAATAATGCTGAAAAGTGAAGCGAAATCAGGTTTAGCTATACAGCTATTAAAACAGACCTTTTGTTTATAATTACTGTGCATTTTCTTACTGAGAAAGGTTGTCCAAATACTGCATGGCCAGGGAAGTGCTGGATCAGAAGTTGCAGCAATACTGATACTACCTGTGCAGGATTTCTGGATAAAATTGGATAATTTCTTGGGCATAATTGGTTGTCTGCCCTAACAGGATCTGCCAAATGGTGAAGATTACAAGATCTGGCTGGCAGAATGATCCCACCCAGGCTGAGATCTCTACAGATCTCCCTGTATTTATGAGGGCACTGAGAGTGGGAATGGAGGCAGGACTCCCACTGTGTCTGCATTCAGGAAGACACCAAAAAACATCAGCACTGCTTCCAATGCTTTGCAGATAGAAAGGAGATGCTAAAATGATGAATTTTCTCTTTGGCATTGAGACCTGGGCAGGATAATCCTTTATGCTGTGAAGTCCAGCCAGGGACTATAGCAGCCCTTTCAAGGATACTTTCCCAACAGGAGCAAGGAAAACCCTGTCTGCCTCAGCCCAGGGCTGCTGGGAGGAAAAGTTAGAAAGTAAAGGAGGAAAGAGTTGACTGGGAACTCATGGGACTTGCTCAAGAATAAGTTGTTGAGGGACAAGGCAGGTGCTCAGAGGACAGGTCTGAAAACACCCCTCAGGGGGAGCTGTCTGTGGCTTTCAGCATAAATTGCTATTAAGGACCAGAAGCAAAGTAGTAACCAGCAAAATCAACAGATCTTGCACTTAATTCTGACTTTTAAACTACAGCAGTATGAGGCCTGGAATTCCTTAGGAAAATGGGGGTAAAAGAAGGTTTAGATTTAGTTGAACAAGAATGCACTTGGTCCCACCAAAATTAAGAGGCTTACATCTGTGCATGAAGGGAAGTACTTTGATTAATTAAGGTTTCTGTACCTTCAGAAGTTTTATCTGAATTACTAAACATTTACATGCAACTTGCTCACACTTTTATCATCTACTTATATTTCAATAGAGAATGAATTACTCCCAAATAATCCTATCCTAGAGATAAGAAATCCCTTTACAACCATTCTGGATGAAGAAAAAAATACTTACTGCTTCAGCAAAGTCTGGATTAAATTTTAACAAGTTGTTCAATTCCTTTTGTAAAGATGCTGGAGTAAGAGCCTTTGTCTCATCATTTTTTAATAAAGAAGCCTGGAATGAAATTTGAAAAGTACAAGTAAGATATGTAACTCCATCAGGAGGGTTATAAATGTATTGTGGTACAGGATTGTCAGGTTGCTATCTGCTTGGAGAGGACATTAAAGATTTTGTAGCAGCTCTGTCTGCTATGAAACTGAGACATCAGTGGCAATTTTATTCTATATTATACTATAGTGTTCACTTTCTAGACATCAGAGAGACCAAGTCAAATAAAAGCTTATTCAAAGGACTGTTTAAAGGTACTTAGAGAATTCTGGTTAAGTTTCTCTTTGAAGAACTAATGCAACACAGTGCTCACTGGAATTACATGTATCTTCTCATTTAAAAAAAAAAAACCTTAGGAAAATAAAGACAAGTAAATCCAGTTTGCTTTGGCATGCAGTTCAATTAATAAAAAATGACAAGAATGTATTTACTAGAATTAGAATTACTGAATATTGAATTACTGACATATGTGTCCATGTGTATTTCTGTTCCCTTTTTTATTTACCAGCTGGAATAACCAACAAAACTGCACATTCCATAGAAATGTGAGGCAAGCAGAGCAGAAGGACCTTCTCAGAACCAAAAATCAGCATATGGTGACATGTCTGGATAAAACACTCATAGCCCCAAGTGCTCATACTGAGCAACAACATGCAAGATATCAACAAGTCTTTACCAGATCACAGAAAAACATCATGCCTGACACTGTGGATAAAATTCAAGGTGAAATTCATGTTATGGAACATTTCCTCCACTTTAATGAGAATTAACATACCTGCTGAGAAAGAAAATACTCTGCTTGTTTCTGGGAAAGAGGCCCACTGCAGGCCATCTCTTCTTCCCTGGTAAGAAATGCTCTGGTTAGAAACAGGGCAAGGAAAGAGAACACAGAAATACACTTTATCAGACACCCCACACTTTTGCTTTATAAAGTTTTCTGAGATATTATAGCTCCAAAGCATGAAAGAAAACTCAGCAAACTTAAAACAAAATAAAATTTACTGCATCAAAGTCAGCAATCCAACTTATTTCAGTCAGCTTCATCCTGCAGAAACCATAGTAGAGAGGAACATTACCCTAAACACACCCTAAAAAAAGCCTAAATAAAAACATCAGAGAGAAGATTTGGGGCTGACATATTGAAATGGCTTTGCTCTGTTTTTCCTTTCTTCTGAGACAGACCCAAGAAAATGAACTGGCACTTTGGTCACATCCATCACTCCTGAAAACAGCTGTTCTGCAAGAAGTTTATTCCGTGGAAAACCAGGGAGTACAGCACAGAGCCAGACCCCAAAAGCTGCTGTCTGACTCAGGCTGCAGCAACTCCTGCACAAGTTCATGCAAAGACAATTTACAAAGTACATTTTAAATATAGGAATACAGAAAATACTTTTAGGATTATTCTTCCAGTGGAGAACCTATTCAGCAAGTGAAAACTCTCAGTATTTGCTTCTCCTTTTTGATGTAAATAGGTACAAGTCCTTGTTTTTGGAGAAGGCCAAAAAGAGAAACAAAACCATTAAGCTGAACTTTTCCTTATTGAGCAATCTTTCCTTTTTGGAAGCAGAAGTGACCTCTGCAACAGTGTGAGCATGTGACAACCAGAGAAGTCACTGAGCAGTGGGAAATTGTGGGCAGCAGCTGCTCTTCAGCCTGTGGTTCCCCCCGTGAGGATGAGGATGGGCAGTGCCACCTTCACGAGCCACTGACAAACGTCACCACACGGTGGCACCAAGGCAACGAGCGGCCACAAAGCTCAGCCCGGCTGCAGGAGGCTTTAAAAACCCAAAAGATTCATTTTCTTAAGAGGTCAAAAAGATTTTAACAGGAATATATCACCTTAAAGGCCCGTCAAGTTCTTCCTTCTCCATTTTCCCATCCAGCTCCTCTGGGTTTGTCATCTCCATCTCGTTCTCATCAGCTCCATTCTTTTTCTCATCCTTCTGAAAGTACTGCTGGAGTGCTGTGTAAAGTTTATAGACCTGGCTGAAGGAAAGTTTGTTGTATGCCAGGATCATGTGGCGCAGGAACAGACCTGGAGAGGGAAAAACACCTGCTGGGAGCACTAAAACCATGACCAGGAGCTTAAACCACATCATTTAGTTTCTCATTAAACAGAGATTAATGAGAAATTAATGGGAATTTAGTAGAAATTAATGAGTCTCATCCCAGCCGACCAAATGATAAAAGTCAGTTTTGCAGGGTGTAAATCTGGTTTTAATTTAGCAGCAAATCTCACAGGTAAATTGTTTAAATCAGTAACAACCTCACAATGTGCAAAATTATTGGTTAATACGGAACATCCAAGCTAGAGAAAAATTACATTCTGCATTTTTACACCTCCCCAGAAAGAAAAACAAAGCTGTATCCTGAGGGAATGACATCACTGGAAAATATCACACCAAAAATACGTATGGATAACAATTATTTACCTACTACACTTGTTTTATGAACTTCTGGCTCTGTCCCTGAAAATGAATCTGAAAGGTCATCAAAAAATTGTTCCATATCTTTCAGTTCTCCTTCTGCCATAAGTTTTAACCTGAACAGGGATAGAAAATGACATTTTTTTAGGCCATTAATAAAGACATCAAATAAAATATTCTCCTGTTTCAGGTATAAATGAGTAAACACAAATAGAATCAACTGGCAACTAATTAATGGGGCCCAGTGACTTTTCATACTGATATAAATAGATCATAGCAAATACTAAGCCAAATAATAATCAAGTTTGATTTTTCCTTTTTGAACAGATCTTTACTAAAAGAGAATAATTAGAAATTATGGTTATTCTTTAAAAAAAACCAAGTAAGTACCCAAACTTTCTTTTTTTTTAATTTTTAATTGATTAGAATTTTGGAACTGTTGCTATTTAGTGATTTATCTGATATAACACATCTTCTGTCCCACAGAAACTTTAACTCTGATGGCTTCGATGTCAGCGCCTTTCAGAGCTCCGTTACGACAAGTAAGAAAACTGTGGAAGCAGACTTTTGGCCCGAATGTTTGACTTTTAAAACCTGTCACTGACACTTCGCGGAGCACTCTCCAGCGATCAGCGAGGACACGAAGGGCGCAGAGGATTCCCAGAGCGGCCTCAGCGGCCCTTGCCCCGCCCCGCCCGCACGGCCCCGGCTCGGCGCTCCCCGCACCTGATGTGGACGGAGCGGGCCAGGTGCGGGCAGCACTCCTCGATGGCCTTGCGCAGCCGCGACAGCGCCATATCCGGGCCCTGGGGAGGACAGCGACATGTCGCGACAGGCCACCACACAGCGGGGCCACCCTCCCGCCGCCCCAGCCCCAGCCCCAGCCCGGGCCCCGACCTGCAGCAGCGGCAGCAGCAGCCGGTTGAGCCGCCGCCGCTCCAGCAGGC
>VZRZ01002776.1:260521-294357 GCA_013398175.1 Climacteris rufus | reverse complement strand
CCGCCGTCCCGCCCCGCTGTGAGGGGCGCCCGGGCCGGCAGCGCCGAGCCGAGGGGCCCCCGCGCTGAGTCAGCAGCCGGGCAGGGCCCAGGGCCGGGCCTGTGAGGGGCGCACCGGGGGCTCCCCTGAGGCGCCGCGTCGCGCTCGGGGCTGTGGCGCTGTCACGGGGGTGCGCGGTCCCCGGAAAAGCTTTGCTTGATCTCCGGGTGGGTGTAAAGAGGAAGTTTCAGTTAAAATAACTAAAAATAAATCCCTCCCGCCGCTCTCCTGTCGTTGTGCGGCTGTGGTAGCACACCCGGCTTGCAGGTGTGTCAGGAACAGCAGCTAAACACCCTCAAAGCTAAAAACAACAGCAGAGAAGTTGGAGCGCAGGATTCTGCCCCTGTGAGATGAACATAAGGTAGGGAGAGAGAAGACACCCGATGGCAGCTTGTCCGTGGAAGTGGGGACTGATGGTTTTGGTGCAGATATTGGGAATGTTTTAATTAATTCGTAACGGAGGGATATTTTGTTTCAGCGCGTCTCATTTGTGTGTGTGTGTGTTGGTGCTTTTCAGCACGGTGTCATTTCTTTTACAGAGCAATATGGAGAGTCTAGACACTGTAATTCAATTATCAGTTAATGACCTGAGGGCATAGAAGGAATCCACAGGTGACGTGGGACGTAGGTTAAGCAGAAAATTACTGCTGCCCACATAGCCCTACCTTTCACCTCTAGGTAGCAAGATAAAGAGACTTTGATACTAACAACTCTCCTGTGTCCAAAATGAGTTACAAAAAGTTCCTAAAAATATATATGTTTAGTGTTGACAGTGATGTCTAAACAGTTGTTACAGGCTCTGGAATAAAATAAGTCTAAGAGGCAGGTGTTAAACTCTCGGGCCAGGGCTGTGGTGTCAGATATCTCATGTCCTTGTAGTCACTCCCTGAAAAGGCTGTACTTGTGTAGCAAAGCAATTGGTTAATTATTTTATTTTTCTGTTATTTGTATGTGGCTGTTTTATAATATTTTAAATACACAATTATCAGTTTTTAAGAGTAAGTGAAGAATGTCAGTAATGGCTGTGTTACAGCTTTCCCTTAGGATGAGAAAAAGTATTTTTCAGAAGTTCCAAGTTTTAAAACTCGGAGCTCTGTTGGATTAAGTCATGGGTTTTCAGGATGTATTTCTGGAAAGGTAACTCCTCTTTTCAAGTAAACGAGGCTAATTCTGTATAACTTGTTTTGTCCAGGAGAAATTGATATTGATCTGCTTCCACTGTGTTTGTAATGGAGAAGTAGAAAACAAGCCTTGGTTTGAGGCTGGGATGGGAGCACCGAGGGGGAGGTCAGGGAAGGGCTGCTGGAGTTCATCCCCCTGGAACTCTGCAGGAAGCTTAGGAAGATCTCCTGTGCGTGGGGTGCCCAGGGCACAGAGGGTTCTTGTAACACCGGGGTGAATTCTGCTGTTGAAATACCCCTAATGATGAGTGGACTTAATTACAATGTGTATGTGATGGTGTAACTGAAGCTCTTGTTCTTACCTTTTGTGCTCTGTGGTTTGAAAGATGTTCTGGCCTACCCCCAGCTCTTCTGACATTAAGTTCCCACAAATGTAACAGGATTGAGTTCAGTGCAGGGAAAATGTGCAACTTCATCTAGAAATTAGTGTAGTTACTAGAGAAATTAAAGCACCACTGAGCCGAGGTGCTTGGGTTTCACAGCAAGAATTACAAGGCTCAAAAGGAATTATTTTCTGTCTTGGTGCTTTGGGGAAAAAAAAAAAAGATCCTGCCCTGGAATGAAAAAGAGAACAGCTGTTAAGGAAAAAAGTATGAAAAAGTCATTATGTTGAAAGGAAGTTGTACCCCTCAGCTTCCTTTCAGGGAGAACCTGATGTGGTTCTGTTTGCCCCTCCTTTCTTTTTCTAGCAGGTCTCAGGGAGCCACCTGACAGTGATTAAACTTGTGACCTGCACAACTTGGAGTCCAAATTCCACCTTTAAGTAGAATATGCGCTTTTGAAAGAGAATCCAGTGCTAAAGGGATAAAAAGTGGCACTTTGTTTATGTGTTTAGGGTTTTTTGCAGTGTTTTAAGATTGGATTTCAGTTTTGAGTCACACAATCAATAGCGAATAAGTTCATTTCGATTTATTTTACCTTTTGTTAGACATTTTGTAAGGCAACAAAAAGAAAGGGGGTTTGGGGAGGTCTTTGAAAAACATTTCCCCCTCAGTGAAACCAGACTGTAATTAGCTCCTAACGAAGATTGGTTTTCAAGTTTGCAAACCAGGACTGGTTTTTTGGAGGGAGTTTTGTGAGTCATACAAGAGCTGGGTTAGTTCTGGAGCAGATCCTGCAGGGACAGCTCTGCATTAATCCTGAGGAACTGCTGCTCCTGCCCGTCACCGTGTCAGGGCATTTGCCTCACCTTGGGCAGGCTGGCAGTCACCTCCCTCCTTGCTCCACCTTTGCATCACTCCTCAAATCCATGACTCTCTGGGGGGAATTCTGCTGGAAAAGGAGCTGGGAATGTGAGCTCCCTGTGCCCGTGCTGGTCTCTGAGAGACAAACCTCTCCCACTTTGGAATTCAGCTGGGAGTGGAGCTGCTGGGCTGTCCCAGATGGGAGCGTGCTGGAATCCTGGGGCTCTGAGAATTCACACCACACACTCCTGGGACGATGACAGATGGAGGGAAGCAGCTCCTCAGCAGCAATCACTCATTTTCTGATACTCATTTTTCAGATCCTCATTTTCTGCTTTTGCTTTGGGATGTTTTCAGGCGGGAGCTACTTCCATGTGGGCTTCCTGCTGCGGGTTGCTGAATGAAGTGATGGGTACTGGAGCAGTGCGTGGCCAGCAGGCTGGCTTTGGGGGAGGTGCTGGCCCCTTCAGGTTTACACCAAATCCAGACTTCTCAGCATACCCAGCTCCAGCTGCAGCCAGCACTAACATCGTCTGCAAAGCCTGTGGACTTTCCTTTTCAGTTTTTAGGAAAAAAGTGAGTATATTTCCTATTACACGGTATTTTTACCCCTATAAAGTCATCTGTGGCATACTGGGAGATGAGTGTGTATTTCTCAGAAACCTGAGGCAGATATAGGCAGGGAGGGAGGGAGGAAGTGCCTTGTTCTGAGGTCACAGGACATTACTGTCAGCCAGGATTACAAGTTAAGTCTGATGGTCATTAGTCAGTGACACATTGGATCTGGGCTGGGCTGAAAATTAATGGACTCTGATTTGTAAGATATTTGGTAGCTTCAGAATCTTAAACATTGAAAGAAATCTGGTTTTGAAGATGGCACCAAACACTGGTTGAGTACTGGAATGAACAAACTGATGCAAAAGCTGAAAACTCACAGTATCACAGCTTCTTTCTAGGAAGTCCTCATGTAGTTCAGCTTGTTTCCTATCCAGCTTTAGTTCTGCTAAATGCTCCAACAGCCTCTTCTTTGGGAGGCAGGTTGGTGGGTTAATGCAGAGGAATAATATTGAGATTGTTCATATAATTTCTGTGTATCACGACTGTCCAGGATTGTTATTTTGTCCCCTCAGTGACCTGATCCTCTGCTGCTCTTTCAGATGATCATGAAGCTTCTTTCCCTCAGTTTCTGTGTTCTCCCCTTGCAATGTGTCCTGTTCACATGGCAAGGCTTTCTGAAGCTAATATTAATTTAATATAATTGTGAAAACCTTGAAGAGTTTGGGTTTGTTCACAGCAGATGGAATGCTGGCAGTCTTGTCCATTCCAGCTTTTGTGTATTGTGAGCTCTTTGAACAAAGCTCCCTTCAGAAATGACATCTGGGCATTTGGGAGAACTGCCCTCCCATGTGATTCATCACATTCGAGGTCTGCTTTGAGTCCTTGGGATCAGCTGAGGAAGCAGTAGGTTCCCCAAAGTTTGGGGGTTACACTGTTGCTTACACATGTGAAAGGAGCAGAAGTATTTTAACAGAAGTATTTTAACAGAAGTACTTTAACAGACCATAAAATCTGTTTTAGTTTTGTTTGTTGTCCAAGGCACAACGTGAGTACTTCATTCATTTGTTTATTTGTAATGTTTTTCACTGAAACTTCAGTAGTGCCACAAGAGCGAGGGACTGCCATGGGACACCTGCAAAACTACTTGATAGGGCAGTTTTCTGCATTTAAATCTTAAAAATTATAACTGTTAGAAGTGAGAGTGGAAACTGTACCAGTAAATTAGCATGGAGAAGGAAGAGCAGGGCCTGGGTTTGCTTGCTGTGAGCGCAGCTGAACAGTTCCTTTCCCCCCCAGCACGTGTGCTGTGACTGCAAGAAGGATTTCTGCTCGGTTTGCTCCGTCTTACAAGAGAACCTCAGGAGATGCTCCACCTGTCACTTGCTGCAAGAAACAGCCTTCCAGCGACCTCAGCTCATGAGACTGAAAGTGAAGGACCTGCGGCAGTACCTGGTTCTCAGGAACATCCCCACGGACACCTGCAGGGAGAAGGAGGACCTGGTGGAGCTGGTGCTGTGCCACCACGGCCTGGGGGGCGAGGAGGACACGGACGGGGGGAGCTTGCGCTCGTCTCGCTCACAGACTTCGGCCTTCTTTAGCCACCCCTTCTCCATGTCTGTGTCCATGGCAAACCCAGGGGAACTTGCAAACAGAAGGGCGAGCACAGGCAGTGGAACACCCCCACGGGTACAGTCATTAACCTGTTCTGTGGTCTAGCACTGGGGTTGGTTGGGTGGGGTGGCAGGAAAAACACCTTTTGTATCTCACACCTGGAAACAGGAGATTATTAGCAAAGATTCCTAGTTTAGGGCAGAGGTGACTTAAATCTGTAATGATTAGTAGCAACTGCAACTTCAAAATGTCATTGTCACCTGTGATCACCTTGGTAGGAAGGAAAGTGTTTTATTAGGGAATAACGTGGTTTTATTCTGATGAGTTTCATCTTGTACCCAGGGTCAAACGGAAACATCTGTAAATAATGAAGAAGAAGAAAGTGCAGAAGAGCAGGTGAGAGATGAACTACCCAGAGAATAGATTTTTGGCATGTGACACCAGAAAGTGTTCTGATCCCTGTCCTCTGGCCTCATGCTCTGAGTCTTTCAGAGTTTGCTGTGTCTAGCAACGAATGTCCCACTTGCTTTAGAGAGAATTAAACTGTAGCCAGGCTGCTGCAGCCTCCTGTGCTGCAGCCCTGGTGCTCTGAGCTGGCCAGCACAGTCAGAACGTGCCCTGCTGTGTTTCAGACCCCTGGGCTGTCCAGGAAGCGGGCGAGGGCGTCCCTGTCCGACATTTCGAGCCTGGAGGACATCGAGGGGCTCAGCGTCCGGCAGCTGAAGGAAATACTCGCCTGCAATTTTGTCAACTACTCAGGATGCTGTGAGAAGTGGGAACTTGTGGAAAAAGTCAGCAGACTGTACAGAGAGAACGAGGAAAACCACAAGACACGTAGGTTTATGCTTTATTCTCACTTCCTCAAGACTCTTTACTGTGTTCCAGTGTTTGCTTCTGCCAGCAGGACTGGCTATCTGACTTGGTCTGCTCTGCAGGAACACCTGGAAAGTGGGTTTGTACCATGCAAGGTGCCCCTAGAGCAGCTGAACTTGGCTCTGGTGATTGTGCTGGGCTTTTTTGAGACTTTTTTCCAAAGCTTGGCGAGCTCAGCTTTCATGGTGAAGGTAAAATTGCACAACTGAGAACCAGTTCCTCAGAGAACTGAAACTTGGCACCTCTGCCTGCTTTGCTGGGTTTCACAGGGCCTGAGCCAGAGCTGCTCTGTAGCTGTGCAGATCAGAGCAGCTCAGCTCTGTTACCCTGGTGCAGAATTAAAATCTACAGTGTCAAAAGTCCAAATGGTTTGGTCTCAGTCCACATTTTCCCAGTAAGGTGGTTCTGTGGCTGCAGTTCAGGGTTCTTCTGTTGTTTTGTTCTACTCAGGAGTTGAAGTCTTTCACTTGTGGGACTGTAGCAGGACCAATTCCTGCTCACAGAAGGCTTGGAAAAAGCTTTACACTTAAGGATTTTTATTTTTTTCACCATGGTCTGATGGAACATTCAGTTATTGATGGGGATGTTGACTATTTGCAGTGAAACTTGACAGATTCTGTTCAGTTCTGCCACCTTTATGGCCTACTTAAGGCTTCCACGTCTTAGTCTGCTTTATTATTATTGTGTTTAATCTTCTGAGGAAAGTGTTCTGCCACACAGTGAGCTGGGAGATGGAAAACCAACACACTCTGAATCTTAATCCAGCACGTTATTTCACAGTCATTACATCCTGAATTGAAAATAGTTTCTGAGTTTAAAGAATGAAGCCAAATATTGGATGTTCACTTGAGGGGCTTTCTAGTTATTATTTCATGCTTATACATTAATTCCTAGCTGGGGGTTAAAAAAGCTCTTGTGAGCAGGGAGCAGCACGTTGTGGGTGGGGCATTGCTGGGCCGGGGCTGCCCCCGGAGCCGTGACCTCCCTGTTTGCTTTGCAGAGGGGGAGAAGATGCAGCTGAACGAGGACGACGACAACCTGTGCCGGATCTGCATGGACGCCGTGATCGACTGCGTCCTGCTGGAGTGCGGCCACATGGTCACCTGCACCAAGTGCGGCAAGAGGATGAGCGAGTGCCCCATCTGCCGCCAGTTCGTCGTGCGGGCCGTGCACGTCTTCAAGTCCTAACCCCGCCCTGCCCGCAGGCCCCGGGCAGGCTGCCTGGGGGCGGAGTGCTGAGCCCCGGGCAGGCGGCGGCCTTGTTGTTCTCGGTGAAACAGCGTTGGGAACAGCGGGATGCACGAGCTGGGGAAAGGTTTCTGAAGCGGCTCCTGCTGGGCAGGCCCAGGGGGTGCTGCCCCACCGACCCTGCAGCCCCACAGGCTGTCGGAGTCAGACTGTTTACAGCGGTTCTTGCTCTCTTCTGAAGAATCTCACCTGTCCTTACGCATTCAGCACTTGGCAAGTGGTCAGCAAACACCTCTGCTTGAGCCTGTTAGCCTGTGGTGTTCTCTAGTGCATTAGAAGCAATGAATCTCTCAGTTGATTATTCAGCTTTTCCCTAAGGATAGAATGTACCTGTTCTGGCACCGTGGCTGCGGTGCTGGCACAGCTTAGCAAGCACTGCCATGGACTGTTCCTGCACAGAAGCCCTTAAGCAATCTTGCTTGATGCTGATTGCTCCTTCTGAATGTCTGTCATGACACGTGTGCTGTCTTGGCTGTTCTCTCCCAATGTACAGAACACTCCATCACTTTGCAGGGCTCAGGGGCTGCACAGGGCTCTGCCTGGTGGGCTCCAAAAACCAATTACTAAGTGGTTTTTAGTTTAGGAATAAACTATTTTTTTAAGAAGGGGTATTATAGTAACCATATTAGTGTGGTCCTTAATCCGCTCATGCCTGTTGTAACTATTAATCTGTGATGATTGTACTCCTTGTGCCCACAGCCTGGGGTTACTGTGAATACTGATCAGGGGCACCACCTCCTTGCTGCTAACGTGGAATGTACGGTGTTACTAACCTTAACTGGGGAGGGGGAGGCAGGAGCAGGGAAAGGAAACAGTTTTTGGTGAAAAGCTCCTGTTCACAGACTCAAGTCACCCAAACTGCTTCCCAGGGGCTGCTGAGGGCCCTGTGTTGGCACCAGACCTCAGCCCAGGGCCAAGCTGGGCTTTGTGCCATGAGCAGGGGGGTGCAGCTCCTCTGGAGCAGGAATGGGCCTGGTCCTTGTCTGTGAGTGATAACCTGGGGAAGGGAGCAGCAAGAGCAGCTCTTGTTGAGAGGGAGGAGAAGATGCCTGTGGCCAAGCACGGCCATGGCAGGGAGTGAAGTTCACTGTAAAAGAGGTGGGAAGGACCATCTGTGTCCAGTTCCTCTTTAAGCAGAGTTTGATTAACAAAGCTACAGTTTCTCCTTTGCTTTCCCATGTGCCAGCAAAGTACCAGAGCCAAGGCTGTGCTTTGCTTGAAGGTGCAGGACCTGAGAAGTGGGACCTCTGCTGCACTGGCACCTGCTCTTGGTGGTTTTGTGAACAGTTAAAGTTAAGCTGGCTTGAAAGAGAGAAAACAGCTCCTCACCCTACAACACAGCTCCCAGCTCTACTGGGTATTTTTCAGAAGGGAGCAAACCTCTCAATGGCTTTATTTTTTAGAAGTAACTTTTTAATGGTACTTAATTCCTGGAGTCTGGCCAGAGGGGAGGCTAATGAAGACAGACATGCCCTCGCTGTTATTTCCATGCTGCTCATTAGCCACTCGAGCTTAATAAAGATTGGTGATGGGCTCCCTCAGCCTCTGTCTCTTTTCTTACCCAGCCCTGGGAGGGCTGGGGGTTACTCAGCTTAGGCTTTCATGGTCTGGAGGTGCCAGTGAGCCTCGAGCCTGACCTGGGCAGAGCCCTGCTGGAGGAACAGAGATGGGGATGTTTCAGTATTTGCTCAGTAAAATGCTCTGGAAGCTGCTCAGAGGCAGGGGCAGAGCCCCAGCCCTCCCTGCAGCCGCTCCCCCCCAGCCCAGCCCGGACAGAAACGAGCAGAGCCAGCGCCTCTTTTTGTACAATTGTTTATACAAATTCAACAAAGGTAAAACTGCATCAGGAAGGTCTACGAAAACAACACCGTACAACAATGGCACTTATGAATGCAGAATTTTACAATCAGGAAATAACCATGTTATAAACCTTAAATGAGAACTCAACTCACACTTCAAAGAAAGAGAGACTACGTTTGACCATTTATTCTACTGCTGGACTCACTGTATAAATTAATTTTATATTGAGTACAAGAGCTCATGCTACAGAGTGAAACCCTCCTATGTGCAAAAGCTGAAATTGGAATTTTTTTAAAATTTTGAGAAAAAGGTGATTTCTATACAGATAAAAGTGTTTTACTTCAACTATAATTTACACCTTATTTCCACAACATGCTTATGTCACTTCTGAAGTATACAAAGCAGGATATAAACTTCCATTAAAACATGCTTTAAGTTGAAAGTATGAACCTACTTTTCCTGACCTGGGCACGTTTGTAGATAGATACTGTCTACGAAGTATAGGTTAAGTTCTCGCCTACCATAAGTAAAGATAAAAATTGGCAATCAAAACCGAAACACTGGTAATGCATTCAAACATTGCATAAATAATTTTTAAACAATTTTTGTACAAAAATAGTTCTGCATAATGTAAGATGTAACAAAACAAAACGTGTTAAGAAGGCAGAAATGCAGTGCGTGGTCCACTTGAATGACACCAACTTTTTTTTTTTCTTGTTTTAAGAAATGAAAAGCAGAAATCAAATTTACACTACCAAGCACATGCTGTGGTACTTTAAATAACAGTATTTCTTGGAGCTCAGTCCTCTTCCAGGGTGTGAACAATTATCATCGGTAACAGTCGCCTTATGAATTTGCATAAGAGCCAGTGCAGGACATCCCAGGTGGACTGAATTAGTGGCACAAGTTGAAATTCTTAACATGGGTAGTTTCACGTTGTTCTCTCCTCAACAAGAGTTGTAAAATCCAATCGCGGCATTTGCTGATATTCCAAGTTCCCAATTGAAAATAAAATCCCTACGTGTTCTTAGTCCCTTCCCCCCCTCGCCCCAGTATTTACAGGAGTCCTTTAACTAACTCAGTTTTTGCAGAAGTTTTTCTTCCACCTGCCCGAACTGGACACTTACGGACATCTCGGCTATGAACTGCTCGCAGCCCTCCTTCGTCACTTGCTTGCAGTACCTCAGGTCGATCTGGCAGATGTTCCCACAACGTTTGAAGTAAGACAGGCACTGGTCAGTGACCTTATTGCAGTCTGGGGGGAACGAAGGGCAGGAATTGAACACTGGTTGTGCTCCAGCAGGGGCACGGTTTATCCCGACCTCAGCCACCCCTTTGTGCCCCTCCCGTGGTGCCGGCAGTGGAATCCCTGCCAGCTGCAGCCCCCAGCCCCAATCCTGCAGCTGTTGTGTAACCCAGGGGATAAAGCCAAGCAGTGCCAGATGTGCTGGAAAATCCCCTGGGAGGGTGAGCGTGGACACAACACCACAGGCTGGCAGCCAGTGGGGGCCTGGGGCGAGGCCGGGCAGCTGCAGGGCCACGGACTCCAGCAGCAGCAGCACATGGAGCCGCTGCCAGGGAGCCCCGGGAGCGACACCCAGAGCAGGACACGGACTGGGTCCCCCCCACGCAGCCCTCGTGCCACAGCAGCGCCCCCCGCCCCGCCCCTTACCTGATAAATTAATTTCCGTTAACGAGTCCCGCGTGGTGGTTCCGACGGCGGTCAGCAGGTTAATAGACTGATCTGTCACGTGGTTACAGTAACTGAGGTTCAGTTTGGAGAGCAGGGGCATGTGGCGGATGATGAGGCGCAGCGACGCGTCCGTGATGTCCAGCCCCGCCAGGCGCAGCTCCACGATGTTCCGTAGCTTGCTCCGGTTGTCGATCTGACCTGCAAAGCAGAGGCAGGAGGTCACCCCCACGAGCCTGGCCCCTGCTGCTGACATCTGCAGGTCTGTAGGAAATGCGCCGTGACACACAACACTGCTGCCCTAGGTCAACTTCAGACCCTTTTGCCTGTCTGGAGCTTTGGAGGGAACATCAGCAGGAACGCTCTCTATTTTTGGAACAGGCACGTGGACAAAGCCACCTCCTGATTTCAAAACAAAAGGGATGAAAGTAACTGCAGGGGCCCAGCGGAATTACAAGTCGGGAATAAGCAGTAGGCTGTGCAGTGCATGCCAGAAAGCAGATCTGATTTGCTCAAAATTTCACCTGAGCTGAAATCCGGGCGAATGTGGCATGACCCACAGAACTGCTCCTTCCCTGAACTGGAAGAAAGTGTTTCCATACTCTCTAAAGTACACCCGTTGCAGCCTGAAGAGAAGAAAGTCAGACAGAAAACCAGCACAGTGGCTCAGATGACGGTTCAGCAGCCAGAGAACATCACTGTCACCCCGGGGCTCCAGCCGGGAGGTGTTGCAAGTCACTACCTCGAACACCCCGAGGGGCAGCACAGCCCCAGCCCCGCGGCTTCGGCCGTGGAGGCTCCTGCCCGTTTTCTCCGAGGGGGACTGAGCAGCAGAACAGCCCCGGGGGTGGGACGGGGCTCCCGGGCTCCTCCCGCCGTTACCTGGCCGGTTGTCCGTGGGCGGGGACAGGAGGTCTCTCATTTGTGCGTCTTTCAGTCCTTCTGCCCACTGCACGTCCAGAGTTCGCAGCAAGGGACAGCTGGAGCTACAAAGTGCTGACACTGCTATCCATGAGCACCCTGATAACAGCAGGTCCCGCAGACCTGCGGGTACAGAAGAGGCTGGAGCACTGTGACCTTCCCGGGGACACCCCAGTGACCTCCACCACCACCCCCGGGCTGAGCAGGGACCCCCTAACGCCTCCTCCTGCCCAGCTCTGCACCTCTCCCACCACCTGGAATTTCACTCCCTCCCCCAGGCAGCTCAGCCCTTCCCACAGCAGCGTTACCTGTTGGCCAAGATCGGCCTTGAGTTGTTTTAACTCAACACATCAAGTAGTCACAAAAATAATTTTGGGCCATTTTAACCCCTCATACTTCATTTTCTTGTACCTCCACCCCTCCTAGGACAATCTACTCCTCTCCTAGGTCGCCCCAATCCCTGCAGACTTTCCCCAGAGGCTGCAGTTTAGATACAAACTGGTTTGTGTGTGATACAGACTGGTTTGTGATTTAGTGATCAAAACACATCACTTACCTGGCAGTCTGTTGATAAGCCAACTCAGCTGCTTTTTAGATATATTTGTCCAGCTAAGATCAAGGGTTACAGGCTGTCTCCTAATAATGCCACTAAGCATAAGTGGAGTGATGGATTTACAATGGTTTAAATCTATTTTGGTCCATAATCTTTTGTCACAGCACCTACCCAAAAAGAAAAAAAAGCCAACAGCACTTAATTTGGCACTTGTTTGGATTTCAGCAAAGCTTTAAAAGGTGTTGTTAAATAGTAGGAAAAACTGCAGCATTTAAGTGAAAACAGCAAAAATAAGGCCGAGTGATGGTAAGATAAACACAACCCCACACAGTGTTACGTAAGTTTCAAGTTTCTCCATCAGATATATCCTGCAATAACGCATGGAATTATTTCCACAGAATTACAAGTGTCAACAACTTTGGATCCCATTTTAAGTCATCTCAGCACTTACTAAAACCCATTTTCTAGCCTGAAGACAAGTCACCACTTCTTCCTTACATTCTGACTATAAAGTCTGGTTTTAAATAATACCCTCATTTCCCTTGTGTTTTCCCTTCTTAAAACCAGGGGATTTAGGGAAACAAATCCACCCTCTCCTGTTCTGTGTTTGTGTTATTCCTGTGCATGTGGCTGATGTGTCTTTCTGCTGCCTTTATGGTTCTGTAAGGGCAACACCACCAAGTCCTGATGAGCATGCAGGAGTCTGCATTTTCTTGGTTTTATTTTTTTCATTATCAAATACTGTATTTAAGCAGAAAATGCATTTAGCAGGTTTCAGTGACACCAAGCAGCCCACAGAGGAGACACTCCACACACATCACCTCACACTGAATTATCAACCTCTCGACTTTGTGCATGTTTTGTTACCAGACTGTGCCAGGAAGGAGCCTGTCCCAGTCTGTCTGTCCTTGTGCACAGCAGGAACCCGGGAGAGGAGTCACCACAGCCATGAGGCTTTGCTGAGAGGTCACTGAAACCTGGGAATCTGTGCTCCAAAGCTTCTGCTGCTGTGCAGCCACAACTGCATCAGGGCCACACGGTACCCTGAGCACAAGGGACACGCTGTGAGTGAATTCCACCAACAAAGGATTCCTGCATAACGTGCTCTGCTGGCACAGAACACAGGGAGCAGGCTGGCTCTCCACGTACCCTCCACAGGGAGACAATCAGCACAACCCTTGTGAGGAGCACACAGTGGGCACCTCGCTATCTCAGTAGATACTTAATGGCTGAACTGCACAAATATTGGCAGTCAGAAGTCCTGGGGCAGAGTGACACCGAAGCTCACCCGGCCTGGCCGTTCCAGCAGCAGGAACTCTCTGGTGTCTGGCTACAGCAGAGGCTGCCCTGGAGCCCGGCAGGCTGACGCCGAGGCTGACACACACAGCTCCCATCAGAAATGCTGGGAAGGGCTGTTTGTGAGAAAGCAACGCGAGACACGCTGCTTCTGCTGGCCACCCTCCTCCTTGGGCTCAGCAGAGCTCCAGCGACAGCCCCCACAGCCCTCCCAGGAGACGCCCGCGCTCCATCACCCGCCGCCCTTCGCGCCCGCCCCGCCACGCCCTCCTTACCATCTGTTCCAGGTCTTGCAAACTCTCATACAGATGCACAAGTCTCTATGACTGAGGTAGCTAAAGACAGCCATCCAGACTTCCCTCTGCATCACGTGGGCTGCCCCGTCATCCAGGGGCAGCGAGTCCGGAGGGGGGCTGATGGGCGGGGGCCGGATGACGTGCCGCTCCATCTGGATGCACTTGGGGGGCGACAGCGAGGGCGGGGGCCGGGCGATGCCGCGGGGGGCCCCGCGCAGGCCGGGCAGGAGCTGGTGGTGCCGCAGCTCCCGCGGAGTCCCGTTCAACCCCTTGCTGAACCTGTGCAGTCTCTCGCTGTTGTTCAACGCGCGCTTGGGCTCCTCGTTCTCGCTCTCCGGCTCCGATTTGATGGGTTGGTGGTTCTCGTTGGCAAGGCTGTTCTCGGTTTTTTGGATCTCCTGGTTAAGCTCCTTGCTGAGCTCCTTGCTCAGTTCTTTATTGGGAAGCCGCCTTTTCCTCCTCATCTTGAACTTCTTCTTGTCCCTGGGCTCGGCGCCCTCCGTGCTGGGCCCTGCCGTGGGCGAGCTGGAGCGAGACTGGTCGCTGTCCTTGGACCTGGGGGGTGCTTCTGGCAGCTCATCCTCGGGCTCCTGCTTGAGGCGCCGCAGGGGTTTGATCATGGCAGTGCGGTCATCCGGAGCCTTCCACGATCGCCGCTGCAAGGGAACAGACCAGGGCTGAGTGCTGAGCAGGACCCTGCTCGGCAGCGCTTCCCAGCAGTGCTTCCCATGTGGATGCTCCACACAGGAGCCCTGCCCGGGGGCTGGGCCGCCTGCCGGTGCCAGCCCCACCCATCTCAGCACCGGGGCACAGCCAAAGGTACCGAGTTCAAGTGCCTGCAGGGATGAGGAGTCCAGCTCTTGGCTCACTGGACTCCAGGAGTGATAAATGTACTTATTCACCATGCAGAATCCTGCACATTGCAGGGCCTCATCCATCACTGAGTGGACCATTTACACATGGAGGATCAGCAGCACACCATGGACACCTTTGTCCCCAGAAGGCCACAAGGATCCAGGCCTGGGACAGATCCACTGGGTACCCACATCAAACACTGCCCAAGTGCCCTCACACCATGGCCAGAAGGGCCATTCCCAAAACCTCTGGAATCACAGTTGCTATCCCAGCTGCTGGACACCTACAGCCTCCTTTAGTAACATTTCAGCTGCTCCTTTACACCCAACCAAACTCTGGTCATCCCCCCTCCAATGTCTGCAGAACAGGGCATGTGACACCCTCACAGGGCTCAGCTGCCACCTTCCTCCTGCCCCAGTCCCTGCTCCCAACAGGAACTGCCCTGCACTTGCTCCCACTCATCCAACCTCCCTCCAACTCACCAGGTTCTGTGAGAGACACAAACTCAGCCCAGGGAAGGCCTCAAGTCTAATCTGATCACCACAAGCCAGAAAGAAGCCACTAGCTGTTAAAATGAAATAGCTCTAATAAAGAGACCAGGACAGGCAAGGAGAAGGAACTGCAGTGAACACTCTGGTTGTGTCAGAGGGCTGTGCTTTCCCTTTCCCATAAACTCCCTGGATCAAGGCAGTGGCTGCATGCCCAAGTTTCAGCCCGTGATGGAGAAGGCTGATCACCCTGCCTTTCAATTAACATCTGATAAAGGGAGAGGTCACAGGCAGTTAATGACAGGTTAGAATGAAAACATTACACCAGCAGCCCAGTGGCAGCTTCCAGCATCCCTCACACAGGGCACTGATGGGCTCTGCCTACAGGTACCGAGCTCTGGGATGGTGCCAGGCTGGGAGAGGGGAGCAGGACGTGTGCCAGGCCATCCCTGGCTCCCTGGGGGGAGCAGGGACTCCAGGATGTGCTGTGGCACAGAGTGCTGAGGGGCTGGGTGGCAGGGGCAATACTCAACCACACAGGATGTGTCAAGCATCAGTACAAGAACAGATTTTTATTCCTTGGGTCATCAAAACACAGCTGGCTGCTGTAATTTAATATGGGACACCAGAAGAGAAAATATAAAGCCAGTGCAGCTAAACTATCCTGAAGTTAAAGGTTTCTGTGAGAGACACATTCTGTAATTTCAAGATGTAAATGGGATTAAGTTTGTTTTCTTTTCCAAGTTTTAGTTGTTGGAAGAAAGAAAAGTAAAAACCCCAAACCACAACATTTGTTGTGCTGTGTGACAGTGTGGTGACCCACAGTGCCTTCCTCAGTGGGGGGATTCCAAAGGGGTGGAAAAGGAAAGCATGGCCAGCAAGCAGGTGTGCATGAACTGGAGCTGGTGAATTTTACTCTCACTCCACCAAAGCAGCCCAAATCCCTGCATTTGTCATCCTGCAGCATTCCCACTGCCTGGCCCTGCAGGACTGACTCCCACTCCTGGTGAGCTGCACATGCAACATGAACCCAGCCACTGGTTCTGATTTTACAGCCATCAGCCACTTACTCATGAAACACAGTAAGTGACAGCCCCCATTTCTGCCCCTGCAAACCAGCATTTCTGTGTCCCCAGTGCCACATTCTGGAACCCACATGACAATTCAGAGTGTGCCTGCCTGGCCTGGGAGCCCTGCCTGTCACATTCAGGACCAAGCTGGCCGTGGGAAGCAGCTCCTGCCCCCTCAGGGACCCAAGGAGTCCATTCCAAAGGCTCCCAGGGTTCCCAGGCTGGCACAGCCCCGAACCAGCCCCACAGCAGCTGCCAGGCGCCACCACGTGGACAGAGAGGAAAAGGTTCCCATGAAAAATTGATCTCCACCTTGTTCCTACTCAGAGCACCTGGTAAGGACTTTGCAGTTTAAGTGGGTTTCCCAGTATCTTGAATAAAACAGCAGCCATAGCCCCGTGTTTTCAGTCTCTGAACATCAACCCGAGTGTCACTGTTCAAGCTCCTGTCCTGTCAGACCAGCAGCTTTAACCAGGAAGGTAAAACATCACAGCTCCCTTGGGAACAGTGTGGGATTTGGGGATGAGCTCCCAGCCAGAGGAGGAGCCCAGCCCAGGCTCTGTGCAAGGCCAGGAGGAGCTGTGGTGCCTTACCCGCTTTCTCATCGTGGGTTCCTGGGACTTCTCGAATTTCCGTTTCCTCCACAGATGCACCTCGTCCGACTTCCTCCTCAGGATGGAGTCCACGGGAGCCTTTTTGGAATGCTCCTCTGACTTCCTCCTGGGGGTCTCCTCGCAGTCCCCCTTCCGTTTGGCAGCGTCTGGCACCTCCTTGTTGTCTCTGTTCATCTTCTGCTCCTTCAGCAGCGAGCCCGGCAGATTGGACGCGTATTTAAACCCCGGGCCGCGCTTTTGCTTGTACGCCAGAGAGACACAAAACACAAACCAACTTTATACCTCATGCATCTCCCAGCCCTTTACATTGCCACCAACACCCCAATGCTGGTGGGTTGGTCACTTTTTAACACACAGCATCATTAGCAAAGAGTTCGTTTTAATCCTCACAAAGTTATTTTTCTAATTGCACAAGTGCAAGTGTCTGTCTCGGTTTGCAAAGAAATAATGTTTCACTAATTCCAGCAGACACTCCAGGTTTTGCATAATTGCTTGTGAATTTTTAATTTAAAGAATTTTTGTCTGAATTAACGTGCAGCAGCGCACAGAACTAACCTAAATATTCCCCAGGTGCTGGCTGAAGTGTTGGTACTTGGAGAAAGAATACAAAATCTATTAAAGAATAGGAAGCTGTCAGCTTGTCTCCTTCAACTCACAGAATCATCATGGAATGAATCATAAAATCCTGGAATGGTTTAGGTTGGAAGGGACCCTGAAGACCACCTCAATCCAACCCCCCACCACGAGTAATTAAGCACAAAATATGAATTAAGCACAAAACCATAAGCTGGTATTGGGCATAAGTCTATCTACCAGCCAGAGGGAATGCTTGAGATTTTGTATCTCGTTCCAGCACCACTTATTCCCATTAAACTCACTTTTCCAGTTTTCCCTGCATGGTTGCACTTTGGACACTCCCAGCAGTTCGGCAGCTCATCGTTAACCACACCATCCGATTCCTTCACCTGCAAAGAGACACAACAGTTCACCACTGTGCTGCACAGGCCTGCAGGAAGGTGATGAGCATTCCAGAGCATTCTGTACAGCCCCATGTTTGCTGGGATGGACTGCTGCCCTCCCAGGGGAGCAGGGACTCCGTCCTGCTGGTGCTGAGCCAGCCCCAGGTCCTGCCCCGCCACCCCTCCAACGATGCTGGCGGGAGGAAGGAACACTGGCCAAAGACATCTGACAAAGGGTTCAGCTCTGGGCTTTTCATGAAGGTCAGTGACAATCCCAATTAACATGTCCTGCTCTCAGAACAACAACAAAAAACACCCAACAGCCCAAACAACCCCCAAACCCCAGGGCTGCAATGGCACCATCCCCAAACATCCTCCCACAGCCCGGATTTGCAAAGCCCCATCCCGTGTGCCCCCAGTGAGGCACAGCCTGATCCTTCCACAGGCAGGATTTCTCACATACATTAATCCCATGGGCATTTTTAGCAGCACAGCACCCTGCACTGTAATCAAGTGTTCCTTAAAATACTTTTCTTCGGGATCAGAACTCGCAGTCCCAGGCCTGCAGCCCTCAAGCCCATGTGCCAGTGGGAACAGTGGCTGCCAAGTCAGCTCCAGAACAGGCACATTTGTTCACAGGACTGGACACACAGAGGCATTTCCAGGGTTTCTCACACCCCCAGATCCTCAACCAGCGTAAGGGAGAGAAAGGCTGATGACTTCACTGCCTCTGACACTGACATTTTGCTTTCTGAAAGAAACTCATGCTCAGTGTTGTTACACTCCAGTAAAAGCACAATCCTGCCCTACACAGCTGGAATGTTCCTCCTTTCTGGATTTCCACACAGGAGCCTGGATTGCTTTCCAAACAGCAGACAGGCATTTCAGAAGACATTTCTGTGAATGAAAAGCAGAGCTAAGATACACCCTGCACACAAACACACACTCACTGATGGCACGTTCCCACTTAAGGGTTTTGTTACATATTCAGAAAAAAAACTTGGGGAAACAAAAGAAAAATATGAATTTATGACTATTGTAGACAACAAGAACGTGCTGCTGTCCAGACTAACAGCTGGGCACTGGCAGCAGCAGTGTGGTTGCAGGAGACAGAACAAGCACGGGCAGGGATGTGCAGATTTTTCATGTTTCTGAAACATTTCCTCCTCTCCTCCCAGCTCAGGGAAAAGGCACTGGCTGTGCAGGAGCAAGCCCTTGGATTTAGGAACTGCTTCCTCAAGTCCCTGAGCCAGACAGCAGCCATTCTAGTTTCATCATCCAGTGAGAGTGATGACATGTCAGTCTCTCAGCAAGTCTCCTGGAGTTAATAAATGAGTAAATGAAGTGGGCAGAATTTAAATACTGGTTTTATCACAACTGTGTGCCTTTGAACCTTCTTTCCCATGGTAGGTGTAAGATACTCCAGGAGTTGTTGTATACATCTCTGCCTCAGGGGAACAATTCCTGGCCTGAGCCCAAGTTGGGAACAAGTTATTTCCCGCACTGAATATAGAACAAGTGCTGCTGAAGGGAAAGCATTACAGCTCTGTCCCTTCTGTGAAGTTTAAGGAACTGAACAGATGTGAAGAACTGTAAGCAAACTAATTAGACACACACAAACCTGCCACTGAATCTGTCCCAAGCCTTTCAGGCTGGGTGGGAGCCAGCTCTGAGTGTTTGCTGCAAACAGCAGGTGGGTGTCTGAGGCACAGCGTGAGGCGTCACAGAAACCTACCTGCAGCACCAGGTCAGCAATTCAGAGCCTGAACACGAGACCTTCCTGCTCTGGAATTGTCTTGGTAGGGACAGGGAGACCCCAGGATGCTGCCCTGGCAGCCCTGAGGGAGAGCCATGAATTCTGGCAGTGCCCAGACTGAACAGGCATGAGACACACCTGGGCTGAAGCTGTGCTGGAAAAGGCTTTTGTATCCCTGCTGTTCTGACAAGGCACCTAAATATTCACCTCCATCATTACCACTATATTCACCTGAGATGGAAAAGAAAAGGCTCCTACTGGAGAACAGGAAGCCCTTCTCCCTAAGGAAACAGCATCAGGTGCTGCACTCACACGTGCTAACCAGCAGTACAAGCAATTTGAGATGAAGCAAGAGAAGTTCAGCACTCTGGGTTCAACCCAAGCACTCTGGAACAATGGGAGGCAACGTTCATCCCACTGAGCTCCCCCTTCAAGCAGCGCTGCGCTTGCGAAACCTCGCGCCAACATCATTTTCATAAGAAACTCGTTCAGCAGAACAAGCATTTGTGTTGGTGGGGTGTTTTTCAAGGAAAGGAGGATGTCAAAGCTCCCGTGACACTTGTGAGCACACAGAACATCCCTGCTGTCCTCAGCACGGCTCCAACACCAGCACTGCTCTGGTAATCCAGGGCTGCCCCAACAAGGCGCCCCTGCCAAAGCCCCTCAAGGCTGAGTGTGCCAGGGCACAGAGGTACCTCAGCTACCCTAATTTAACTCCTCACTGACATTGCTGTTTGATGGAGAAAACCCCCCCAGAAACATGTACAGCCTGCTCAGGCAGCTGGAAGAGGATGCACTTCAAACCAGCAACAACCTGCCCTGGAGAACAAATCACCCTCTGCTTGTGCCAGACTACTCCACAAGCTCTGGGAGATGCATCTTGGAAGGAATTCACTCCACATGGGAATAAGCCAGGAAAGGACATATTCCCCTCACTGATCCAGTTTATTCCAGTCACCCCCAACAGTACACTTGCCAGACATTTAGCTGGAGATGACCAGCAGTTCACATGGTGCTGTTTCCCAAGTGGGACAGGAAGGGACTTTCCCTCCTGGGCAGTGGAAGCAGCTGCCCTGGGGCTGGGGCTGCATCCAAGGCTATTTATGGGCTCCATCCTCAGGGCTCGAGCAACATATAAACATGGCAAGAGATTTCTGTCTTGCAGGAAATCATGGAACCTGGGAATGAAGAGCAAGGAGGGATCCAAGGAAGAGGCTCCATTTTCCTTCTGCCTTCCTTCCCCTGAGCAGTCTCATCTTGCCTTCCAAGATGATTCTGAAATCTCACCAGTGCCCCTTAGACTCAGGAAATAAACAGCACCAGTTGCCAGTTACCCACCAAATCGGCAGAAGCACTAAGAAATCACAATATAAGACACACAAGCACACAGTAAATCTCCCAGTGCTTAATTGTCAGAAACACTCAAAGCAACACTGCTCTTAGTTACCAAAAGAGCACTCAGAGCACCACGCATGTGTAAGAGAACAAACAGCACTTGCCTGACTTCACAGAGCTGACCCACATCCTGTGCAACTAGCCCCAAATGTATTGTGGGGAGAGGAAACCATTCTTGAGCTGCCACTAGACAACAACTGTGTCCTCTGAACTCAGCCCTGAGGTGCCACTGACACTTCAAAGGCAGAGATGAGGGAGCACAGGGCACTTCCAGCAAGGGCTGGAATAGCAAAGCAGCCAAAATTCAGGTACCTCTGAAAATGAGCAGCTCCTTCCTTGCTTCATCAGCCCCCAAAGCTTTGTTTTAAGCAGAGCCAAACATGCAAAGCTCCCTTTCAGACCCCATCTGTGGCAGGAACTGAGCACCAGCTCCATGAATCAGGGAGACAGGCACAGCTCTGGTCTGCCAGCTCCCTACGTTCTGCTGTAATAAGTGACAGCACAGAGCTTGGTGCAACACCTCGAACAGCTCAGGAGAAATGAAAGGCCAGGAGAGCTTCACCCAGGGCCTGCATAAGGAACACACATACCTCTGCTCCCAGACATCCCAGCAGGGCCCAAATGCTGCTTTCTGGGGCATGGTGTGTCAGAACACATTTGCTTTGGCAAATCACTTTAACCATAAACAAATCAGCAACAGGAAATGGCAGATCAGCTGAAACAAACCAGCTCTGGAGAAAGGCGGCTTCTAAATGCTAATGCACAAAGATATGCCCAAAATGACACTTTTGTTACCAGCACAGAATACAGCTGCTCACAGGGCTCAAGTCAGCCAAGGGTGAACACTCCTGCAGCCTGACACTGGCTCAGGCTGTTCTCCAAAGCTGCACTCTTCCTGCTCCAACATTTGCTCCTAACATCTTTAGAGCCAGCTGCCACCCTCCTAAAGCACATCTGGGCCTGGACCAACACAAGCAAACTGCTGGTCTGGACTTCATGGGACTCAGCAAAGAGCTACTGACACAGAGCTGGCAATCTCTCATCCTGAAGTACAGGCAGATTGCTCTGTGCTCCCCATCACAAATGACACACCTCACTTCCTGAAACAAGGGGCAAAAAGACAGAAATCCAAAAGAAACCCCCAAGATCTCTGCATTCACACACATTTGGGGCGTCCAAAGGCAGAGTCTCTGCTCCCAGGGCATGCTGTTACATCAAGGATCCTGTGTGTGCCACAGATCTCACCCTGCTCCTCACACCAACTCCCTGCTCACTTAAGTGGCCAAAGATGAAAACCTGAAAGCTTCCCAATTTCTGTGCACTACTTTTCCATTAAGGTGATAACTGATTCAGCTTTTGTTTCCAACATGTATCACATCCTTGTACTCACCTTAAGGCATCCTGGGTGTATGATTTCATTACAAATGGAGCATTCCATTAGCATGAGATTAAACTTGCTCTCCTCCTCTTCCACAGTGTCCTCTTTCCCAGCTTCTCCACACACCAGACACACAGCAGTATGAGGCAGCACCGGCTGTTAATGTATCAGAAAGAATTGATCAGGACATGGCAGACATGGCAACACAAGAGCTCAACGTGCATTTACAGTATCCTCACTTCAAAGAGGAGAAAAATAGGGATTAATTGTGCAAACTGTCACAAAGGCAGGAAAAACTGGTAGCAAATTAGGGTTGGGTACCAGACCAAGCACCACAGGACACGTTTCACCAAAGTACCCTCTCTGTAGCAACAAAGATTCATGGAGCATTCCTGGGATGGATGAACAAGCATTTTTGGTGGGTTCCTTGAATCTATGAGCTGACACAGACATTGGCATGCAAGTCACTTCAGCAGTGTACAGTGGGAGGGGAAAGAAGCAACCTAGAACATCACTATTCACATCCATTAGGCTTCACAATCCGAGCAGCAATTTGGCAGCTCCCCTATTTTACAGGCAGGGCAGACAGATGTTATGGGCCCTGATCCAGGTCTCACAGCAAGCCCACAACAGAACCAAGAACAGACCTTCTCCTGACTGGCAGTCCATTATCCAGGACCCTGCTCCCAACCTGAGCTCTGCAAAAAGCTCTGCTCACTTAGAAGAGGATTCTCTGCTGCAAGTGTCACAAGTGAGATCACAGATTTTCCTCTGTCTTTTGCTGAGGCAGAAAGGGAACTGCAGCAGCTCACATACCTGTCACCTATGTCAAAGCACTGAATGCCACCCTAATTAAAAAGCCACCTTTTTGCTAATGATTAACAAAATTCTGGTTTGCAGCAATAAATCTCATACAAAAAAGAAAAGGAAGATCCTAAGCTGGCCACAGGGGGAAGTGCAATCGATTAGGCTGCAAGTCCTTAACTCTTACACAGCCAGAGATGTGGCTTTTCACAGCAAGGATCTCTTGTGGATGGAGTGAATAAATCCCTGAGTGGATACCTGCACACCAACACAAATTTTGGCAGCAACAGTGCATCCTTCAGCAAGTTCCAGGCAGGGGAAGCCCAGCTGCAGTGAGCCATGACAGAGCACAGGGCTCTGCCCCACACCCCAACAGCTGATACAGGAGCTGTGGCAACACTTCCCTGCTCTCTCGTGCCAGGACTTACCTACACTCCATTTTAAAAGCATTTTGCAAATATTATTTAATTCTCACCCCTCCTCCAAGCACACAACAGAAATCCCCAGGATCCTGTTCCACCAGCAGGTAAACTAGAGAAAAGCCAAGCTGTCCAGAGCTCTGTCAACTTGTTTTGTCCAATCTCCCACACAAGTATTTTTATCCACATGCAAGAACAAATGTCCCAGGAGCAGTACAATCTTTCTTGCTGGGAGCAAGGATGTGTAGGGAATCTGCTCTGTGCCCCAACTGGCTCTGTCCCACTGATGGGCTGGAACAGCAGCTGTGCTGTCACAACTCATGCTCCCTCCACACCCATTCCATGCAGCAGTGTCCCAGGCACTCCTGCTTCCCTTCCTGATGGAACTGGTGATGCAGAGGAGGTTCCTGCTCTCTGAACAGCACTACAATAGGCTCTCTTAAGGCTTCTGAGCTTAATGAAAGTCTGGGTCTAGTTAATATTGTCAATGTTATTAAGCAGAGGAAAGCACAAACCCAGAACTGTGGGGCTCATTACTTCCACGCAGCCCTGCTTTGGTATCTTGCAGGGTATTTTGGCTGGAAGCTGTTGGATAGGTACCACAATGTAGTCCTACTGAACTGTTAGAGAACAAGAGCAAAGCCAACAGGATTGCTTATCGAAATGTAAGGCACCTTAAAAGTTACAAGAGTTCAACTTATTAATTTTTTGGGCCTTTACTGCTCTAAGAATTTGCAACAATCCCCCTGATATTAGCCCCAACCTACATAGGGCAGAGAAGTCACTGTCAGGGCATGCAAGGGTGGGACAAGTAATCAGAGTTCCCTGGCTACTTGTGTCCTAACTGGAAGTGAAATTCTAGGCACCAAGAAATACAACAAATCTTCACTGGAAGAAAGAGGATGACTACACTCAGCTAGAAGAGAACCCAGATCATCTCCAAAAGGCTCAGCCTGTGTTATCAAGAGCGAAACAGCTTAGTATGAAAGTTTCCTTCATCAGTGAGGATGAGAAGCACACTGCAGCCCTAATTTAATCCTTCCACTAAAAAGGCAGCATGATTTCACTATTTCTTGCCCCTGGAGAATAATAAATTCTTCATCCATGCTGTTCAATTCATGCCACACTCCAGGAAATCAAGTGTTCAAAGAAAAGACACTTGAGCTGCAAAAGCACTCTGCAGAAAGGTGGATATTCCATGTACTCTGCTGAAAGATCCAGCAGTGCTGAACCCAATCCTCTATGTCAGGAACAATGCAGAGCTTGGAACAGGACATGGAGTGAGCTACTAGGAGCAACTACTGGAAACCTTAAGTGCCTATCAGTTTTTTATCAGTGTCAGGTGAAGCCATTTAATGCCTTCACTTCTCTCAAGAATAAAAGGAAAAAGCCCCAAATACTAAATGAAGGGAACTGTAAGGAGAGAAATCAGTATAGATAGGGCGAACCTTCAGTGATGAATAAACAACATTCCTTTCCTTACAAAAACAACAACAAAAGAAAACCAAACCCATAACAATAGCACAAACAAGACCTTCTAAAGAACTAAGATAAAACCTAAAGCTGATTTTTAGCCTTGAACAGAGTCACTGCACACATGAGACCTGAGGAGAAGCTCTGCAAGTCAGCATGGCAGCAACATATTCAAAAGCTGCTTGAACAACTTAATGGAAGATTAATCTGTCAATATTTGTTAAATAGAAAGCTATCACTTGTGATTCAAGAAGCTCCTAAGTAATGTATCACAGGAGCCCAGGAAACCAACTGCCTGCTTGGCCTGTTCTGATGCTCTTTCCCTGACAGCCATTTCCAGTCCCTGAGGAAGACAAGACCTTGGATTGATGGCTCTGCCTCATCTGGATCAGACCCTCTGCTCTATGCCCAACTAACAGCAAACAAATTGCAATTCAGAGCTCAGGTAGCCTGGGGCTGGGGTCACCAACAAAATCTTGGAGAATGCCAGTCAAAGATTTCTCCACATCTCAGTTTATGTGGATAAAATGGCAAAGATGATTGCAAGGCAGCTTTTCTCAGGAAATTCCATGATCCAAACCAAACACACCTCTTCACCCTTTGACCAGAACTTGCCACTCTTCCCATTCCCCCCCAGATCCCAGAATTTCAGAGTGATTTGGGTGCTGATTTCTGACATACTGCTAATCTCCACTTCTACACTGCTGAGAGTGAAAGCTGTGCTATTAAGTTTTAGTGGCATTCTGGTTTAACATTTGGGGAGGATGAGAAGCACTGGGAAGAAGGGATCTGAGCTGAGAGGGCAGGGATTACACACTTGTGTCTGATGCACTTTAGAGACCCCTCAGAGCAGAGCTCCCAGTCCCACACCTCGCCACCCGGGAGACACCGCGAGGGGAAAGGACTCTGCAGCCGAGCTGCAGGCGCAGCACACTTACAGCAATGCACTGCCTCATGATGCAGGACTGCTTCATCCTGCCAGGCCCCCCGAACTTCTTCATGTCCTTGCAGAAGTGGCACTCGCCGCACTCCGTCCGCAGACAGGCCTCGCACTTGCGGCATCGCGTCCGGCGCCGCCGGGCCCCCGCCGTGCTCCGGTTGGCCGCGAGCTTCACCGCAGAGGCAGCGCCCAGCTTCCCCTTGGGCCGGCCGACTGCCCTGTTCTGAAAGAGAGACACACACACAGGGTCAGCTGCACAGCCCACACATCCCAGCTAAACCACAGAACTCGCACAGACAGGAGCTGCGTGGGTCCTGGATGGAAAACCGACCGGCGTATTGGTGTGGGTGACACAGCAGATGCACAGGAGCGCTCTCAGAGATAAAGGAGTTCCATCACCTTTCCAAGAAAAGATGTATTGTAAAAAGGACATAAATGAGAGATCCCAAACCCAGAGCAACCCCATTTCAGCAGGAGGGGAGAGAGAAGCTGTTTACACACAGCCCAACACAGAACCAAGCCCCAAGCCAGGTGCTCGGCTTCGGTCGAGAGATGATCTGGGCCGATGCTGAGCTCTGGGGCTAGGGACCTCTCAGATTTGGTTAAACCAGGAGACCTGTCTTCCTCTGCTGGAAGAATCCAAGGAGGCAGCAAAAGTAGTTTTGGGGTTAGGTTCAGTACAGAAACACTCAGCAATGGCCCAAGCCACAGCAATTTCCCTGAAAAACCAGAAGAATATGAACTACTGCCAAGTGATAAAGTAGGAAATAAAACACAAATGCTACAAAACCCTTCCAATGTAGCTCCCCTCCTATCCAACACTAGCAAGTGCTCAAAAATAGAACACCAACTGATGCTGTGCAAAGGCTAAAAAGGGCATCCCAGGTCTAGATTTCAATGACCTTTAAGACAGAGACTAAAGGAGCATGAAAAGATTTGAAATGATTAGGTTAACTGCAACATATACACTGTGGACATCCAAATTTCATGTTCTCATCAGAAACTCCATGTTATACACAAGACCTTACAGCTCAAGCCAAACATCACTAAACACCATGTAATTGTATGGGGGCTAATTATGCCAGAATTGGTTTGGCTCATACTGACCCCTGCCAGTTTTCTCCATAAAGATGATAGTAACAGGACTGCAAAGTTCATCTGGTTTAGCATTTATACAACTTTCCCACTTTCTGCACATCTCACCATATGACCAACAGACCCAGTTTCACTTTCTGTTCCTGCTGAATTCTGGGCAATCACCAAGGCAGGGGCAGCTTGGCTGTAGGAAGCCATGCAGAAATTCCACCACAGTTTTTAGAAGGAAAGGTGTGGAAACACTTCCCTTGGTTGTACAAAAGCCTCCCCAAGTGTCCTGCTACACAACCCTGAAGAAAAGCCACACTGAAGCGTATTTGATCTTCCTCCCAGCTGATTTAGCAAAGCTCCAGTGACTTTCTCTAAGCTGCAGAGAAGTGCTGATATTTTAACAGCCTCCATCCCAGCAATCTCAGTGCTGGGAGACCAAACAGGTCAGGAGCGAGACCCCTTAAGCTTTCTCTCCTACACACCTACTATCATAACTGAGGTGGGAGAAAACACTGCTTAGTCCAGGAGGTCACACAGATTTCTGCCAGTTTGTAATCCCACTCCTCTGGAGCAGATGTAGCTCATGTGCAGGTTGAGTCTCACTGTGCTGTGTGAACACGGACGAGCACAGCTTCCTTCCCATCAGCAACCGCAGCGGCCGCCTGGATTTCAGATCAATGTCAGACACTCTGAAGAATAAATATTTACCTTCTAGACCAACTTTCCAGCCTCTCAAGGATAAAGTCGGCTCTGGCAGGACTGGCTTAGAGGCAACCTAGATAAGAGATAATTTTCTTCCTCAGCATGAATCACTCCTCCGTTCTATTAGAGTCTCCTTCGGCTGGGAAGGGAAGCGAGACACGAACCAAAGGCTGGATATCAGCAGGAACAAGTTAAACCAAAACATGCACAACAACCTTGGACAACAGCACCTGACTCCTTTCTACTGGGATGGAACACGATTAGGTTTGAGGCAAACAACAGCTATGACACCATCAGAATGCTGTTTTTAAATGCTTTCAAGGAAAAATCAAACTCTGTACTTTTCCAGCTGAAAGACAACTCCTGCTTCTGCCACAGAAATACGAGCCAAGTCCTAATCCTGAGGACAACAGTTTGAGTGCCAGGACACTGCAAAGATGCAAGTGGTAAAAAGGCATCACTTGAACACAGAATTTGAGAACCTAAAAAAACCCAACAAAAGCAGGAAGGTGGAGGTACAAGAACAAATCTGAAGTCAGACCACACAACTCAAATTTTCTTACAGACACCACCAGCACACAGCAGAGGTGCAGACCTCCATCTCACTGTATGGAACATTTCTTGCCAAACCTCTTCAGTTTTCTACCCAAACCTCTTCACTGCTCGTTAGCAAATTGTACTAGCTGGGTTTGTACTAATTTACCAACCAACCAATCCCCAATCCAAGCCACGTTTTCACTCCAGGATGTCGCAGCCAGCAAGGCTGGAGAGGCCTTGCAGGAATTCCCACTCGTATCTAGTTTCAAGGGGCTCCAAAGTGGTCGTTTAAAAACCTCCACAGAAGAAAATCTGGCCTGTGGGTTCCTCCCAGAAAGGGGCTGGGATTCAAGGGGGTAGAAGGAGCCTCCAACATGGCTTGGGGTTTATTTAGCACATGGCAAACAGCCAGATAAATTCCAGGTTGATGTTAGCAAGGAGATGCTGCAGGATTTCCAGCTCAAACTGCACTTTTACAATGTACCAGCTCTGGTAATGAGACTGGGGAAAGATTTCCTTTCCAGCTCCTGTCCCCATCTCTGTACTGCACCTGGCCACCCTCACAGCACGGGTCCATGGATTTGTCTTGCAAATAATGAGCAAGTGGCCAGGGATGGCAGCACTCCTTATCCTGGGTGCACCACAGTGGCCAGCAAACAGCAGCTCCACGGCCTCAGGGCCAGGACTGGGTTTCACACCAAGCCCTAAACCAGGTTCTGGGCCAACATAATCTCCCTCCTGTGTAGGGAATTCCATCATCTCCTCTCCCAAGGAGATGCAACCCTCAAGCACAGCCTGGGCCTGCTGACTGTAGCCCCTAGCAGCCACCTCTGAGAAATGTCAAGGAAACAAAGATTGTACCAAACTGGAAGACTTTGTCTTAAACCTTGCAACAGAAACCTGGCAGCTGAGACAGAGCCATCACCAGCCATCCCCTACATCCTCCAGCACCTCCACAAAAATTGTGCTCATAACTTCTGTGGTCACACCAAGTCTTCAAAAGAGATGCAGGGGGGTGATGAAGTGGTGACAGCCACTCTGCCAAGCTCTCAAAGGCTGTGCAAGCAGCTGCTGAAACATATTAGGATTAATATCTTAAATCCCTATCTCTATTACTCTGAAACCTAGCAAGCTGGTGGATTTGCACTGCCTTCTAGACATGTGAACAGGACCTCCTGCTGGGGTTTTTTTCTTGGTCCTCTCCAAATTACTGCTGCGACACACAAAGGGAGCTTGCTCCTGTCCCAGAAGCAGACAGCACCTGGGTCCTGGGGGTAAACCTGGGCCATCAAATGTAACATCCTGTGCACTACAAAACCATTTACAAGTCATGAAGTTGGGCCCACCCTTCCACACCACTTAAACACACCCACTCCTCCAGCAGGAAATGGGACAAACCTGTCAAGTGATTTTCTGAAGTGCTGAGCTCCTGCACACCCCACCATGTTCAATATGCTCAGGTGGACAGCAAATAGGGGACTCAGTGGGGTGGCCCTCCAGCAACTGAGTCTCTCAACAGGGCTGTGCAGACCTGGGAAGAAGCCCAGGTACAATATTTCCAACTCTAAACCACCCCCTAGGAAGTGAGCTCCCCGGAAACCTGCGCTCAGGGCATTATTTTATCCCGGTTATGGACAAACATTTGGCTGCTGGGAAGTTTTCACTGCCTACTTACCTCAGTACACTTTCACCACATGTCACAGCCCTGCTCAGCTGTCACTGAGAAGCCACAAGCAGGGTCAGAAGGACCAGAGGCACTAAGGAAGGGCCTCTGCCCTGAGCACAACCTTTACTACAACAGAATAGCCACCCTGATGTTTACAGCAACAGCAAGGTATTTCTAACCTTCAGAAGGAACAACTCAAAAGACCTCAGGCAAACAAAAATATCATGAACATCAAGCTTTGGAGGGAACGCTTCAAGAGGTATCAGCTGTTAAATGCATCATTAAGTAGGTGCTGATGTTCCCCAGCTGCTGTCCCAACACCAAATGGGACAAGTTGGAGATGTCATCAGGCAACTTCAAACTCCTCCACCCTGGAGAGGAAGATCAGCTGACCCTGCAACCAAGCCCAGAAGGAAGGAGGTCCGAGTCCTCAAAGCAAGGCTGACTGCACCTACAGCCTAAAACAAGCTCTTCTCAAGTGGCCTTCACGTGGGCACGGCTCTTACTGCACCACTCAGCTTCAGTGACCTGCTCAAGCTGCTGCCAGCAGCACGAAACCATTACTTCAGAGTCAACATCTCCAAGAAAAACCCAGAGATGTGTGGAGCTGTTCTGAAGGGCTTCTCAGGTGGGCAGCTCAGTGAGACCCTCAAGCACTTCACTTCAACCAAGTACAATCTGAACAACCTCATGTAGTATCCACTGTGTAATCTCCCCTGGACAAGACCTTTTATCTGTGCAGCGTTCATTGCTTTGAGGTGCTGTGCCACGCAAATATGTCCCTTCCATTTGTAACACAGGGGTGATTTCCTTCTGCAACACACGGACAAATTCTGATTATTCTCATTTACTGTAGTTTGACCATGTCCACACAACCACATCAGCACCCAAAGATGAGGACCCTGGACCTGCTGGGTGCCAGTCCCGTGGTCAGAGCTTTTTATGGCACTGCATCCCTTTGCAATTGTTTTAATAGAATTAGGATAGCCAAATCTAATTACCACTTGTTTCTTTATAAGATCTGATAAATAAACACTAGGGGATTTTTTTTTTTTTTTAAAAACACATACATTAACCCACAATTCATAACTGTTGTCACCTAAAACACCACCCTAAATGGGCTGGGTCATGGGCCAACACTGGGCACTGGAGATGCCCACGGGGTGGCACAGCAAAGGCTTCTGGTCAGTAATTTCTTTGTCTTATTGCATCAGAGGTGCATTTTTCCGTTTAAACAGGGTGCAAGTTCTGGATGAAAGAACTCCCTGCCTGCTGCCCAGGGCAGTGAGCAGTGCTGTCCTCTCCTGCTCCACTGCCACATCCCTCTCCCAGCCTCCTGAGGCAGGGAGTTCTGGCCTTCCTGCTAAGAAAGCCAGTCAGACAATAGGCAGCAGTGCAGACCAAGCAGCTCTACATTAACCCCAAAGTACAGGGACTGGCCATGGCTGTCTGGCAGGGACAGCCTGTTACACACACACTGCCAGGCATTACACAATCACAGAATTGGTAAGGTTGGAAAGACCTTGAAGACCTTTGAGTCCAACCACTAACCCAGCACTACCATGTTCACCACTAGACCATGTCCCCAAGTGCCACATCCACACATTTTGAACACTTCCACAGACTGTGATTCCACCACTTCCCTGAGCAGCCTGGGAATAATCACAACCAAGTCAACAGTTCCTCTGTATTAAACCCTTACACGTCTTTAGCAATTAACAGAAACCCTTGTCAAAGGAAGAACTTAAAGGAAGAAGGAAGGACAGGATGATGTAACTGCAGGAATGCAGTGGGGCCAAGGAAGAAGCTAGATTAAGACAGCAAAAAATCACACCGCTGCCAATAACATCCTTAAAAGTTGTATTAACTGAAAAGTACATGCCAACACCACAGATCATGTCTGACTAAAGCCTATCTACCCAAAAATCTGCACATGCAAACTCCAGGAGAGCTGTTTTCCTCTCTCAGTGAGTGTTTATAGTTACATCACCCTCCTTCAGAATATGCTCCTGCTGGGGTGGAGGTGTCCCACAAGTCCAAGGTCCCTCATTAAACAAGCAGCATCGAAGGGAAAGGGAAGGCAGTGGAACTTTTTGAAGCCCAGCCATCCCCAATCAGGATTAATCCTCTCCAGATGTTCACTGCCACCATCTCCTCCAGTTCATACCTACAAAGTTCCTCTTCTACCAAAATCAAAGCAGCGCCTAGTGACCCTTGCCAGGGGACCACAGAGAGCTCGAGCACTGAATCAGACCCATTTCCCACAAGAAAATAGAAAAGTTTATACTTTTCAGGTTCATCTGAGTGTTAATGACACTCCAGCAGCTTTTCTGCCAACACAGCTATGTTGTTTAGGGTGTGATAAACTGGCACATCAGTGCCAATGCCAGTGCCCCTGTTTATTTTCCTCTGGTGGTGAGGAGGCAGAAGTTAGGCCTGGAGGGTGGAATAAGATACATTGGCAAAAATATGCGTTGGGAGATAAGCTGCATCAAAAGCAGGAGCTCTTAAAAACAAAGACACCAGTACGTTACACAGACTTGGAGCACCCAGAGCAAATGCAGCTTTTTTTACTGCTGCTTGAGGACAAATCCCCCTGACCCAGCCAGGAGCAGTCTTCTCTGTTTACACACTGTGAAGTGCCACAGTCAGAAACGAAATTTCTTCCCACCAGGAGCAAGCCAGCAACCAGGTGGGCTGGGGCAGGGTGCTGCCCACCCCACAGCCCAGCAGGACATGACCCCAGCACCCACACACTTCCAAACCCCCAGTGCTGCCAGCAACTACCCCAAGTGCAGTAAATCCTGGGTGCTCTGTGCTGCAAAACCCAGCAGTCTTTTGGGCTTCTTCGTTTAGACACAGACTAGGGAAAGAGGAATGAAAGTCAGGAGAAAGCCTGAGTGACAAAACCTGCAGCTTCTACCTGAGCATTGAAATTGTGCTGTTCAACTACACCTTTAGAGGTGAGGTCTTTCACCTGTTACATACAAGGGGCTGTTGCAGCAGAAAAAGCGACATAATACTGATTTGACACATCCTGGGTAGAAAAATAGGGTTACCAGACATTAAAGCAGGCCTGTATGAAAATACAGCTGGAGCTACATGAGGTGTTTTACCACTGGAACAGTTCTGAACAGAAAGGAAAACATTCCACAGGTCTTTGGTACATAGGTCACTGCGGTATCGTTTAGGATCAGACCAAGACTCTTAAGAAACTCCACAAGAAACATTTCCCTTTCTTGCATTAATTTTTGTTTTAAACTTTGAAGATACAAAAATGCTATGAAAGCCTCAGGTTTTAGAAGAGTTGAAGAATCCCAGAACAAAACCAACTTTCCAGATTCATCCAGCAAGAACCAGCACCTCCAAGTAGCAATTTCACAGCTGGTACAATACAGCTGAGACCAATCTGCTCTCCCAACCATTAGCCCTTTTTAAAAAGTGTGCAGTGATGGCACCAAGACACAAACGAAAAAGGCCTGGCATGGGACAAAATTAAAGAAAAGGACCGAGACATTTTAACTTCTGTGTCTGGGAGCACAGCAATGAACTGGGCAGCAGCACAGGCCTACACATCCACACAATCTCCAGAATTAGGTAAAGGCTTAATAAAGTTATTCATCTAAACATCATCTTAGGTTCCTGGACTGACACTACCCCAGGCCAGCACAGCACATTAACGTCTCTCCCAAGGTTTCTGCACCAGATCCACCATCCCTGGGGAGCACCCAAGGCACACCACCACCACCCCAAACTCTTTCTTGGCCCTGCTTTCTACCTGCAATTCTGAAGCAAAACAAGGTAAAGTTGTTCAAAACAAGACAGGTTTTGGAGGACAGCCTCAACACCTGGCCTATGTAGAAACTTGTCTCTAAAAGCAAAATATTAGGTTATTTTAAAGAGCAAAACACCTCGAGTTATGAACAAAACTATGAAGTTTATGTTCAAATTGCCTACACATGTTTAATACTATTCCTGGTGCATTTTTAATTGCTTAGGCAGTTCTTAGAGAGTAAAATACGCAATCTAGAACATATGTTCTGGATTATTTTTCACAGATTACTTCATAAATTCAAAAAGTTTATTCTCCTTCCCCCACAGGGAAAAAAAAAAAAAGCCTTCAGAGAATAAACCCTGCAAGTATTAATAAAAGTTCTCTTTTCATTTCGGCACACATCCTTCTCTTTCTTCTACATCCCTCGTCCCTGGGAATGGAAAGGAGGCTTTGGCTATAAATCAAACCAAGACAAGGTAGCCAGGCTCAGCATCAGACTCTCCCCCAAGTCCCGCAGCCCTCTCAGCTATTTGAGGAATCTTAACAGAAAAAAAAATAACAATTCTGCCGAGGACAGGGCAGCCCCCGAGAGGCAACAACCACCCGCTCCCGGCGCGCTCGGGGCCCTGGGAGGTGCCGAACTCGCGGTGCCCGGGGCGCCCGCGGCGG
>VZRZ01002776.1:212479-259927 GCA_013398175.1 Climacteris rufus | reverse complement strand
ATTAGCCCCCCGCCGGTAATGAGCCCCGCGATGTGCCGAGGGCCGGCGGGGGCGGGCCGAGGCTCGGGTGTGCCGAGCGGCGCTGGGCGGGGAGGATGCGCGGCCGCCCGCGGGGCGCTCGGCGCTGCTCGGGCTGCTCAGACAAAGGAGACGCGCACAGACACACACACACACACACACATACACATAACACACACACACACACCCTGCACCGCGCTACCTGCCCGCTCCCCGCCCGCCAGCAGCAGCCTCCATCCCCCGGGAGGAGGAAGGCACCGAGCAAACTTCGGGATTGCAAGCGGCAGAACCGGCGCTGGGATAAGAGGGGATACGGCTGTGGAGCTGCTCGCATCTGGCCTCACGCTGCCCCCCGTGCAGGCACCCTCTCTTTTACTTTCTCTCAAGGAACCATTTCTAGCCCTGCTCTGATCATCCCGATCCGCTGCTGGGGTTGTACAATAAAACACTCTCCCCACGGTGTGACGTGTTACACGTTGGTCAGTTGGGGACCTGTTCTGGACCCAAAGGTCCCAGGGCCAGCAGCTCAATGTGAACACTCGCCTTTGCCTTCCAGAGCCCGCAGCTGAGGATCACAGGCCTGTATTTGAGCACCGGAGATTTAAATTTCCCATTGGATTTATGGGCCTTCTTTCAGGGGAAATCCCGATTCCACTCAAGTTGTTAGGATTTTGCCTCCGGCTCTTACGCCCACAACACAGAATTAAACATGAGATTAAATATTTGCATGTGCTGAGCAACCAAGAAGCCATAAAGAAGCACATCTAATGGTCCTTGCATCAGGATTTTTGCCAAACTAGTTTCAGCTCAGTTCCCTGGTCTGAATTACCACATGGCACAACCACTTTGGGTAGTTCAGAAGAGGCAGCAACAGGCAGGAGCTGGCACGGGAGCAAGCAGCAACACAACCCTTGTGACACCAGGATGCCTGGTCACTCAAGTTTAAGGAACAAAACACAGGCAAACTTAAAACAGATATTTACAGGCAACTGCTGATAAAGCCACATGAATCGTGTAATTATGCCCCTTCCTTCTTTTTAGTACATTAAATATCCATTGCTTGTTTTTACTCCTGTCCTCTTGCCAGCTCAAACTCAAATGATGGGAAGGTGATGGTGTTCTCCCCATCCTGCTCATCCACCTCAGCATTTACTTGCAACACGTGGTGGGGGCTCCCCAGAAGGCCATGGGATGTGCTCAGCCCGTCTCCTCAGGTTTCTCTCTTCCCCCATTGTGTTCCTACACAACCGGGAGCAGGAGCAGACGAAAGCTGAGGCACGAAAGGCATGTGCCTAAGGCCTTGGCTTTCGGAATCACACGGTAATATCAGAATCCAGTGTTTTCTGGAGGAGAAAGCAAGGGGGGGATGCATCTCATGACAGGCCTACAAAGCAGAGTGTTAAACTGAGTAAGGACGTGGCTGCAGCCGTGTTTGTGGTGCCATAACACGCTCGGCCTGCAGCAGCAGCAGCAGGAGGACAGATGACATCCAGAAGGAAGATGCCCTGTCCCACACCTGCCCCTGGGCAGACCAAGTCTCCACCAGCCCCATTCCACGCCAGGCTCCTGTAACCTGGCTCACACTTGTTTGTCCCTCCGGCCTTTTGGCTCCGTAATCCAGATGGCAGAAAAAAATAACTTGTGACATCCCCCAAGGACAATCCACCAGTCACACCGTGGCGAGATGTCACTCACAGCAAATTAAATCATGAGAGATCATCCTACTCCTCTCGATCTGCAGTGCATTCCAGCGCTCCTGATGTTGGCTTTGGCCTCTCTGGGCTGCAGAGGTTCCTTCCCAGGGTAGCCCACACCACCCTCACCCCAGAGCCAGCCCTGCCACCCAAGCGTGGCCACGCTGCCCTTGCAACAGCACCACAAGTGACAAATTAATTATGAAGCCTGCATTAGAGGGGAAGACTCACACACGCCAAGATCTCAGAATGATTTCCAAATGCTAGGTAAACTTTGCCGAGATGATGTTTAAAAAAATTGGGATAGGGGATGATATAAAATAGCAAATTGGGAATCAGCAGGGGGGAAACAACACAATAAAATAAATTTTTCTGATTATAATTGCTCTCAAAAAACCTCATCCTGTACAAGAGCAGCTAACCATTCAAAGGAATATTTAATACACAGAAGGAACTATTAAGAGAGCATTATCCAGCTCAATTCTTTCGGCTTGTCTACACTAGAGAACACTAAATTACAACAAATAGTGAGCAACCCTTGTGTGAACAGCATCTAGTTGCCCAGCCTGGTAGAGTTTACAACAGCTTAGAACACAAAATAAGCAGCAGTGACCCCAGTCCTGCCTGAAGTGGCAGAACTCTGTCCATACTTCAGCTTAGTGTGATACAGTTCAGTAATAAATAACATCCTTAATTACGCTGCTGAATGAGCTGTAGTGAAAACTGCATGAAAACAGACAGTACCTTCTATTTTGAACTGTTGCTTTGATTGCACCTCACCTGAAGTCATATATAAGTCTCATCAATATCATAATCTTCTCCACAGAAACCAATTATGTTGTCACAAACTGAGACAATAACCTCAAGCGAAGAATAAACAGCAGGAGCAGATGAGTGCCAAAGAACCAGATTTTATTCTCATGCAAATATCCTTAAGTAGTAAAACCAAGATGGGGGAGGACGACTACAACCCCTGTGCTGTACTCACTCACTCCTGAGCATCTCCTGTACCAACAGATTGCAGCTGCTGCTGCCAGCCCTGAACAGGATCCGTGTTTTCCTATTACACACTAGTGTTTATGATGCTCAATGTGAAGTGAAATAAAGTTTTTTATGTGGCACAAACACACTTTTGATTTAATCTTCCCTTGAAACTTTTAATGCACCTTTACGGAATATTATATTTAGCTGGGATTAGAAAAAAAATATTTACATGGAAAGAATTGGACAAACAACCTCAAGCTGGTTTATATGCAAGTCCTTGAAAAAAGATGTTGTGATTTGAGCTGCTGCTGCTGCTTTCTGCAGGCCAGCACATATGTTTTTGAAAAGGAAAGCCACTGAGAAGTCTATGAATCACAATTATTGACCTGTATCAGAATAAGAAAGTTACCTAGTAGCTTTCTAAGGTTCATTGTTTTGGGTGTAAGTGTCCATTCACATGAAATACGATCTTAACTGTTGGGCCTGGGCAAATTTCATGACACTTTTCTCAAGAGTTCTAACCAATATTTCAGTCGTATTCTCAACACTAGCAGTGACAGTCTGACAGCCTAAATATCCACAATCTCACTACTTCCTACTATCCACTTTATCTGAACTATGACATGAGAGTTGTCATCAGATGCACTGAGCATCCATCACTATCTTTTCAATAAACAGTCTGATTGATCAACTTTAGACCAAATAAAGTAACGCCAGATGAAATAATATTGACTGCTCCCTCCACGCAATGCTACTGCTCATTCTTTCCCAAAACATTGTCCAGCACTATTCCAGGAGAACCACAGGCAGCACAGGCTGCACAACCACAGCCTAAAGGATGACAGCTGTGGGCTGTTGGTGCAGGAGAGGAGCAGCACCCAAACCAGCACGAGCCCAGACAGAATGTGCTGACAGAAACTCACTCACCCATAAGCCTTAAAACCAAAACACCCCCTGCCCCCAAACCCCAACACCCTGTCATCTTAAAAAATGTAATAAATAAGACTGCAGAGTGGTGAAACCTGGACCTCATCTGTCACACAAGACAGACTCTTCTCTGCAGAAAGAGCCATGGCATGACTGGGACTACCCACGGGGAAATTAGGGAAATCCTGCCAAACTTCCTTCTTCCACAGAACCTTATGGCACAAAGTGTTTCCACAGCACAGTTTGTGTCTCCAAGAGCCATGTTCTGTCAGTAAATGCAAAAACTGGTGAAGGAGGTTCCTAAGCAGATAAGCAGTGACTGCCATGCTGTGGAGGAACATGCAAATGGATGTGGCTGAAAGAGTGGATTAACCGGAATAGGAAACCTGCTTTCCTGCAAGAGCTCAGTGTGCTCTGACACACAGCACAGAATGCTGGGAGACAGTCAGCTGTGTCCAACGTGTGGGCAGCAGCCTGAAAATCCAGAGACCAAACCCAAACACATGGTAAGCAAAGGAAAAGCTGAAATGCAGTTTGCCTGTGAGGGCTCATTGCTCATTGCTGTCACCTACAAGCTTGACTTGGATTTGTGGGGAAACTTCCAGGACTGACAACTAAACCACACTAGGCTAAGACTCTCAGCTGCTTTGCTTTTATTGGAATTTATCTATGTATTTTGCTGTATTTGTTATTTTCGGAAAGGAGAGCACTGCTGTCCCTCTTCTATCTGGTCCACTAGTGCCTGCAGGGAAGTCGTGAAGTTGAAACAAGCCCTCATTTATATTCTCAGCAGATGTTAATTTCAGTGTGCTGTGGAACTAAGAAGAAGCCATCTTCTCGGGGACAGAACATACAATTCAATTTTGTTCTGAAAAGTGCACGCAGGATTAATGTCCAGAATTGCACGGCCTGTACTGGGGAATGACAAACGCCTTTCCCGCCGCTCTGCCAATGCGCTGCCATCCAGAAACAAAACCATTACGTTTCAGATACATAACTCAAAGCTTGGATTGTTTGATGTCAGGGTGGTGGAGAGCACAAGGATGCTGGAATTCTTAAAGCAGGTTCAGACCTTAGTGTTTGGTTTGGTTTTGTTGGCCAGCTCAGCAATGAATGTAGGCAAGCTCCTGGAGATAAAATCTGAGATCTGTCAACTCATTTCACATATACTATTTAAGGAAAAGGTCTTAAGACTACAGTAGTTTTCATCAGCACTTTTACTGTCATGAAATAAAGAGAAAGCTTCTGTCTTGAAAAATGGCAGTCAAGGCATAGTTGGGAAAAATTCATATTACTGAATATTCGTGTCTGTGGTAGAAGAATGACAATGGGGAGGAATACATAAATCTTCTCCTGTGATATCTAGAGCACAACAGTTGGAAAACAGAGGTGTCTGCTCATTTTTTTCCAATCCATTTAGATTTCTAGTCAGAGTCAAAATGGCTCTAATTTACCTGTTTGATGTATTAATCACATAAAGGCATTGGTCAGATTTCAAAGCAAGGGGCTGAGAGTTGATAAGAAGTGAAAATATTAAGTCAAAGATGGAAGATTAAGAAGGTGCTCATTCAAGTCCTTGCTATTTATAATTACTCCCTGAAGGGACACAATATTTCAAGTACAGACTCTTGAGGTGAGAAATAATCTGTCAAGTCACCAGGCAAAGGTTTTAGAAAAATACTGAGGCAATAGGCAGTGAAGCTCTTTCACGAAATCACGGAATGGGCTGGGGTGGAAGGGACCTTCAAGACCATCTCGTTCCAGCCCCAGGGCATGTTAGCTATGATACACACACACCAAACCCTGGAACTCCTCGGTCTGCACGGAGTTACTGCACAAATGAATTTGTCTGGAGGACTAATGTGTGTAAGAGACTGAAACAGTGCTAAGAAAAATAAACAGGTCAGGCAAGGAGCTGCCTCCCTGGGCAGCACTGCCCCAGGAAAGCAGAGGCTTGACAGGAACTCCCAGCAGCTTTTACTCCTTTGCACAGTACCCCAAGAAGCCTTTGGTTCTGGTGCATCAGGTTTTTTTCCTTCTTCCAAGTGTACTTAGCAGGGAAAGTCCTTGGTTTCGTATGTGTACAGCTGCTGTGGGAAGTCCCCTAAAAAAATATCCCTCAAACCTCAACTATGTGGTTTTGTTTCTTAATAGATTTGTCAGAGCTGGGGTATCTTTCTTGGATACATTTCAGCTCTCTCCTACCACATGGCATCTACTATCCTACAGTGTAAAAGAACACAAATTATTCAAAATTATTTAAATCACTGATTCCAATCACAATTTAAATCAGTAAAGAAAAACAAATTTAAATTGATTTAAATCCTCATTTTCTTTTGTACTTAAGTTATTTTCTGGGAGAAAAGTTATTATTAGCATCTGATAACTACCAAGAAATGCCTGATTTGCAGTAGATTATGAACTTTATAATCAGGACTTTCTATCAACAAAAAGAATTCACAATACACACATATTTGTATATGCAAATCTCCTTGCAGACTACTGGCATTTAAAATTGTTGTTGACACCAAGCAGAGTTCAGGCTCTGCTGTGTGGGATCACTTCAAACACCTTTAAGCTGGTGCCTGGCAAGAATGAAATGTGACAGTTTAAATCTCCTTTTTGCTCCTGTGCCACTTGGAATGACTGATGGAAAACTTATTTGAATCTCAACCAGAAAAATACACCAAACAACAACTTACACAGAATCTCAACCAGAAAAATACATCATACAACAATTTCCACAGAATTGTTTTGCTGTCTTATCTACCTTTATCTTTTTTATCCTTCCCAGGTTTTTTTTTTCCTAACACCAGACAGACTCCATTTTTACTTTAATTCTGAAGTGCTTGTTTTTAATTGTCAAGATGTGCTTTCTAATATGTTTGTATTCCCACAGGAAGTACCCTGAGTAGATCTCCAAGGACTGGTGTGTCTTAGGGAATTTGGCAGAGTTTTCCCACTGCTGCTACGAGGAATGTTGCTTTCCTGGTGGTAGCCCCCGGGCAGGCTCCTGAAGCTGATGCTGGTTTGATGTTGTGCCATTTCTACGTGCTCAGATCTGTTTGAGACACCACTCTGGTTAAAACACTAATTGCTGCAACGAGTCCCTCACTGCTCCTGCTTCTCTGGGTGGAGCTGGCCCAGCGATAGCTATGGCAGGAATTCTTAGTAAGCAAGCAAGTAAAAACTGGAAGCACTTATTCAAAGGTTTTCAGGAATGTTCTTTGTCCACCTCACACCTCTCCCCCTAAACTGAAAGCAAACCTGATGTACAACAATGCTCAACACTCCTAAAAAATCATACTGGTTTCAAGTGAATCAAAACACTCAATTTTATGCTTTACTCCCTAATTTTGTGTGCACTGATTCTTAGTCCATTGACTTACTATTTCTTAGGTTTGATCCAGTGCATAATGTTGTATAAAACTGGATCGATAAATAAGGGAGCTCTGTTACTAAACACTGGTAGATCTCCTCCTTTTCCCAGCACTTTTAAGTTGAAATACCATGAAGGGGGAAAAAGGTTCCTTGTTGGAAATGGCAGCAGACACGTGAAAGTGCACAAGGACATCTGTGGGCTCCACGCTTAGAGAAGTTGGCTAATCCCACTGCCTTTTATTATTTAAAATACAACTTATATCTAAGAATCTACCACCCTTTCCAGCACAGCTGACTACTGCTTTTCTTTTGTGTTCTTTGGTTCAGACTGTGAACAATGATCAGAAATCTTATTTCCACCCTAAATCTATTTATGGTATGTTTATATTCACCTCTTCCCATGCCAACATTGTCCATTAGCTTAAATAACTCTTTTCCTGCTCTGATGATTATACTCCCTGAAGTACTTACACAACAATCATCTCCCCCTTTCAACTCTGCTGGGCCATGCTGAACCAGGCATGTCCTGCCAGTCTCTGCTCTCAAACATCACATCTTAAATACTGTATGGGGTTGTGGGGTCCCACATTCACCCTCACCTCAAAACTACCTATAATGGAACTAGAATAGAGTAAGAAAAATGCTCAATTGTATGGTTTGTGTACCAGAAAAGACTGAACTGACTTATGGCTTTCAGCTTGGGAATAGGGAAAAAAGTACTGAAACACAGTAATGGGGACAGCACAGAGATGAACAGAGAACTCATTCAAATTTCTCAGAATGCATGATACAGAGGGCATGAAGTGTATTTATGATATTAAAGGACAGATGTGAAACAACATAAGGAAGTACTTATCTACACAGAGCTTTATTAAACCGCGGGGGACACTGGCACAGGATGCTGAGGAGATCAAAAAGATCAACAGGTTCCACAAATTATTAGGTAAATTCACAGAGGGAAAAAAATTCTACCAGGGGACACTAAGCAGAAGAGATGAAGATATAATCTTCCATCTTAACAGGGAAGATAAGCAAAGGGAATCTCTGTATTTCTGCTTTGTTCCTACGACTCCTTTAATAGTGGTGATGGCACCACCAGAAACAGGATGGTGCTACAAGGACTGTGGGCTGATGGAACATGACTTTCCTCAACCACAGCAATCAGCCTTTTGCTCTGCCTCTCACAGATCATTTCATGTGAGTTAATCTTTTTTTTCAGACCCATGGATGTATCTGAATTTTGTAAAAAGTTTTCTAGTAAAAATAATGGTGTCAAGACTAAACTGCTGCAGGACAGAACTCACTAATGACTCACTAATGACTGACTAATGACTGAGGTCAGATGCTGCCATCCCAGAAGGTCCCCTTCAATGCAGGTCCCCGCCCAAGATGACCCCCCAGCCCAAAAAAACAACAGAAAAAAAAAACAGCCTGAGGGGTGCCTTCCTTTTCATCCAATGATCACTCTTTCTTCCTGGTTCTCATGCCCTGATACAGAACTATCATCATTATTTGCATTGCCAATTGCAGGGAAACTTGTCTTTAAAAAAAAAACAATAATCCAATCAGAGTTTCAGTTTATGGCCTTTACTAATTAATAATGCTCCTTTAAATAAGAATATTACCATTTCCTTATTATACTTCTCAGCTATCTTCCTTTAAAATCAACAGGTGAAAATTACATGGAGAAAGAATATGAACAGGCATCAGAGAAAAAGCCACACATTGCAGCAGTGATAACCAGCTACTGAAAATTACAGCTCCATCTCCTTCTCACAGCCAGACCTCAATATATTTGGACACTCACTCTCATTACAAATGCAGTTGCTTTAGTTTTGTGCCAGGTAAGAGATGAAAATCCAGCTCACAGTCTGCTTTTCCAACTCTTCACAGAACAGGAGAGTCCAAACATATTTTAGTTCTTTATAGCTGCTCTTCATAGACAACTAAAGATCTTTATCACGGCAAAAACAGAAGGCACTGCCACAGAGTGTAATTACATGCTGCTGGAGTTGACTGTTTTCTTCCAGAAATAGGAAATGGTTTGAAAAGTGTGGTTTCTGCTTGGGCCATATCCTGAGTTTCTTAAATCAAATCCTATCCCTAATCCCTGTGCAGATAAATGGGAACTCTGTAGGGCTGAGCAGCTCATGGGAGCGGGCTTGGCACTCACCAGCTTCCCGTGCCAGTGACCAGTCACGAGTCACCAGTGGAAAATCAGGTTTAGTCCCTGCTCTCTGTTCACACCATGCAAAAGTTCATATCCCAGGGGTGGGGTAGAAGTTGGTTAGGATGATTTCTTACTCCTCTTTAGTCGTTTAAGAACCCAGCATTTCAAGGCTGTGGAGCTCTCCCCTTTGGACAGGGTCACATGGTGGGATTCGGTCAGAGGGTGGACTTGATGATCCTGGAGGTCTTTGCCAATCTTGATGTTGCCATGATTGCATCCCCTCCAGGTAACACTCAGCCCTGCTCCAAGTGAGGACAGGCACTGCTGCACAGCCCCTGGTACAGGAATGGGCTGGGGCTTGCACACCCACAGCTGTATCTGTGCTGGCAGCCAGGGGGAAACGTCCTGTCTGAAGGTACCTGGACTGTCAGGCAGCCTTCAGGACAAGCAGGTTTCAAATATCCACTCAGTCCCACATTCCTGATTCCCTGAACAGGCCTAAATTTGGATTGTTGTACATATCCTAAGACCCCCAGCACTGGACTGTTTTCTCTTACTCTATACTGAAAGAAAAAGGCAGGTTCCTGCTTCTCCTGAGAGAGAGTTTCCAAAGTGGAAAGAAAAAAAGGTTCCTAAAGGAGTGTAATTATTGTGCTAAATAATTATCAATAAATTATAAGAAGTACAAGCAGCTCAAAATAGCTCCATAAAGATGAGTAAATATGATCTGAAGAGGTGCCTATGAATCACACTCCATCTCTCTTATTACCACAAAACAATAATGGTTCATGCATTTTACTACGAAACTTTCTGCTGAAGACGCCAGAGATCTTTATAAACATTCATTTCACCTCGCAGGCTCCCAGCTGGGAAGCCCCATCTCCAGCCAGAAGGGCTGAGGGAGCAGCAATGTGCCATTCACCTCACACGACACAAGGTGCTGCAGCAGAGCTGGCAACAGCCGCAGACCCCAGCCTCCCATTTTGTGCACTAACCACAAGATCCTCAAATGTCACCCAGTTATTCCATCTCCTCGCTGAACCATTGCTGATTATTACTTCTGTGTCTTTTCCCTTTGTCAGGGAGGTGCAGTGTGACTGACAGCCCCAAGTGCCTTTGGAAAAGGTGGACACAGTGATGCAGCACGGTGGGGCTATGAAGGATGGGTCTTCCCTGTACTTGGTGAAATGTGCTGCCCATTACACCTCATCCTCTGGGAAGTGGGATTTGAGGTGAATGAACACACTTGTTCCCTAAGCCCAGCATGTCCCAGCTGATCTGCAGTACAGAACTGTGCACGCTGCTCACGTCACACTCACAACGTGTAAAAGAAACCTTGACTCAGTTTTAAAGGAAATATTATTTGCTGCTTCAAAAATCATTCAGATCAGCAAAGGTTTTTTCAAAAGCAAATGTTCTTTCAAAAACAAGTCAACATAACTAAGCTCGCCTTCCCCAGCTATGGTTATTCACACAGACAGTCCCTGCCCCTATTCCAGGGATCTGTGACTTCAGTCAGAGTTCTCTCCCTCTGCTCTTTGCTTTTCCCACTTCATCCCTTTTCAGTACTTGCCTCTCTCCTAATCCTGCTCTCTCGCCATTTTTTAGTCTCTTCCCCTCCTTTCTTTACAGTCATTTCCATTTTCTTTGAAATGTTTTGGCATTTAATGCTGGCTTTATTCTTCCTTCTCCATCTGCTGCTCTTGTCTTTCTAAATCTCTTCTGGAGCCTTCTCCCGGGAGAAAGCAAGAGCCATGTTTTCCATGTACTGCTTCTTTCTGGATTTCAGTTTCCTTATTTTCCTTTATGACTTGGAATCAGACAATCCTCCTGTCCCTGGAAGCTGATACCAGCTGCAATGTCTCCTTAGAGCCCCACAGTAGCTGGTGCTGTGCTGTATTGGATCTCCTGCTCCCTTAGAACACAAGGATCTCAGGGAAAGCACTGGGAATTATCTGCCATTGCTCCTATAAATGCTACAAGAGCAAGACTGCAGAAAGCCAAATTACTGGTAGATTTTACTCCCCTGCTTTGTGCTCAACATTTGTGGAATCTTCTGGCCATGGAGACTTGCTCCACCAGCTACAATCCATTTTTCAAGGGAGTGTCCCCCTCCCTAAGGGTTTTTCTTCTCTGTACAGTCTTCTATTTCATTATCAGGGCTTACAAGGAACAAAGGAGAAATAACCAAGCTTAACTACTAAAACTGCTTTTAGACAAATCTCCCCTATATTGTCTTTCCCACAGATTTTAATTTGGGACTCAAAGGCTCAGCTCTAAGACGGCTCTTCCCAGCCTGTTCACTTGGCCTCTGTTCCCAGGAAGGGAAATAGCTGTAGCATGGAGGATGACAAGGACATTTGCCAATTAGAAGCACAACAACAAATTCCTCTTGGGAAATGTGCAGCCCTATCTGCATGTGTACCTTTGAACTAAAACTTAAGACATAACACAAACTGATCACAGATTAAGCAAATATGAAGAGAATGGTGAAAGGATTTTTCCTGTTATCAATTTTTCTTTATTTCCAAACTTCAACCTGAAGTCTGACTTTCTGTAAAAAAGAAATTAGAAATCTTTTACAGTTGCAGTTATGTTGCCAATATGCAGAAATAAAAAAAACAGAAATGAGGCATTTATCAAGGTTCCAAAATAAAGCGAACAAGAACATTAACAAATGCCAAAGCTTATAAAAGCCTCAAAGCACTCAGATCCTCCCTTCTCTCACAAGCTCAAACGAGAGTCAATTGTTCCTTAGTTTTATTTTATATGTTTCACACACCACCTTTCCTCTGGTCACAGAGATTTTGCTTTATTCAGTGCCTAAAATATGCCTGACCATGGAATAAACAGCAGCTATCAAACCAGCGGAGTGGAGAATCCCACACCAATTTCTCAAGGTTTTCCACCGTTGTTTCTAAACAAATGTTTAAAACACAGAGCATATTTGCATGGATTTATTACAAGCTAAAAGGGAAATAAGTATTTAACAAGATACAATTCCTCTGAAATGTGCTGAGCTAAACCCCAAAAAGAGACCAAAAGCAACATGATGTGCTCCTCCTGCCCCACTCTGCTCTGGCAGTTCCATGTTTCTGGTCTCCTACTTCCCCTCTGAAAACAGCAAATTCTCGTGGCTACATGTGATTATATGCAAAGCCATGACAAGTCCACCAGCACAAAAAGTGAGAACTGAGTGAATTATTTTCCCTGATAATTATTTGAAAGGTAGCTACAACGATAACAACAACAGATTTTCAGATTGAAGCCTGATTTAAGCTGACCGACCCTTTCAGTGTTTCTAAAGAAATAATGCATTATAAAACTAATTCAGTAAAAAATGAAAGTAAAAATAGAAGCGATGAGACATCTTCTAAATAAGCAAAGCTGCTTTTACAGCATGCTGAATAACTGGAGTGTGGTAAACATACCACTGTTATAAATAACATCCAGCATTTTGACATTGTTCTTTCGTTAATTATTTCAAATTCTTTATAAGCATTAACGAAGCAAACCTCATGGTTCTCCTGCAAAGTGAAAAGAATTACTCCCATGTATAGGAGGAAATATTAAGATATAAGGACAGAAAACAATGCTTCAAAGTTGCAGTGGCACATTGTACAGAGAATTCAGGAAGTCTCATAGTGTAAGAGAAAAACCATCCTCTCGTTCAGATGAGAGTGCTCACTAAGTGACTGATTTGTAGCATTTACACATCATTTCATTTTACACAACATGCATCAAAATTTTTAGATTTAACCATAATTAGTAAATGATCAAGACATATCAAAGTTTTATACTGATACATAAGGCCCAAACAAATTCTTTTTAAATGGAAACTGTAATGATTTCTTCCTGCTGAGGCACTTCCTTGTTCTGCTTCAAGATTTAATCATAAACCCATTAAAAGTAACATTTTGTGTTAAAAATGCTAGCAGCTGCCAACAGATCATACACAGCACTTTCTCAGGTTATAGATATATAAACTCCAGACCAAGCACAAGAATGATTAGGAATTAACTGTGTCTCATTACCTTTGTGGTCTTCTTGGGCCAGCTGACCACAGGGACACCCGAAATGGCAAGATTTTGGTCATCATCAGCATGTTCCTTCAGGATGTTCTGTTGCAAATGAAAAGGCCTTTATTAACCAGGGAAACACTTCTCCAATTCAAGAGTGCAGAGACCTACAGAAGACAATACTCTGCTCTGATGACAGAGTGACAAAATCTCAGCAAGTTACTTTTGCTTCCAAACTTCCAATTCCCACTGAGACTCTGGCGCCTGGCCTTAACATCCAAGATGTGAAACTTCTTGCAGATCAGGCAGCAAAATCAGCCATCAATCACCTCAAATGTTACAGAATTCTTTAATATTGGTGTGTCCAAGACTGGTGTCTTACCACTATCACCTCTCCCTCAAACTCCAGCTTACTAAAGCCCAACTGACGACACAACCGACCCCTTCTCTCTGAATCAAGGCTACAAAAAATCTGAGAAGCCCTGAGGCTCTGCCTGCTATTTCAGCAGTCACAGGGCATCAGTGTGCAGTTTGGAGCCATCCTCAAATGCCTGAACATTCAGGTAAGCCAAAATATAAAAGTGAGCTCTGGAACCTTTCATCTTTTTGCACGTCCAAGAGCCCCATCATTCCCACCGCCCTTCCCTCCTCCTGATGGGCAGGCCAGAATTGCTGAAATCCAGTGCCCTTTATGTGATCAGCTGAGGCATTCAGGTTCCTGAGTGTTCACTAGGAAAGGATCTGACTGTGGACAGAATTAAGGGAAAAAGATTGGTCTCCCCTCCCTTCCACCCCCACCAAAGCCTTTTCTTTGGTGCACTGTTCTAGAAATTTCGTGAGTGGGTTGCACTGGCTGACACAGCTTCCACCGCTCTGAATCACTCCCATGACCAGTAACTCAGCACAGAGGTGGTAAAACACTCAGTGGTGCAGCTGGGAATAGTCCACACTCCCTTCCCATGACTCCCTAAGCTCACTAATTTAGCTACAAAGCTCTTCATGTGGAGTTCAGGTAGGTGCAAAGGAAGAAATGAAAACAAAAAACGAGTCAGAAGGAGGATTCTGCTGTGCTGCTGAAAACTGAAGGCCAAATCAGCACTAACAGGTTGAAGGCCACAAAAAAAAAAAGCTTCAGTAGAACAAACAAGAACTGCAGGTTGGAAATTACCTCAACAAAATATTTAGGAGACGACCCCAGACAATGAAGTTCAATGATACTGCTCCCAAGTATATGAAAAAAGCTTAATTAGCCAACAACAGGCACCAGGCTCTGCCAGTCCCCAGTGCAAAGCTCTAGTAATTAGCAATTTCACACACTATACAAAAAGAGCTTAAAATACAGTAATTGTTTTAATAGGAAGTGCACTTGGAATTCATCTGTAATCATCCAACTAAAGCCTGGGGTGTGCTGGTTTGTTGCAGTCCCCAAGAGCCGAGTTGGGATGAGTGTCCCTGGGGCTGACTCTTTCCCTGGAGCTGAGACAACCTGTCACACTCAGCCCAACTGCCCAGGCTGTGCTTAAATGAGAGATGTGTTACTGCCAGCCAGCACAGCCCAGCACAGCGCTGCTCCCTCAGACACCATCACCCCAGGAAGGCTCTTTGTGATACTGGTTGGGCCAAAAGCAGTGCCAGTGACCAAAATAAACAATACCAGTCCAAGCCCAGCTTCACGAGCCCGGTGCTGTGGCTGCACTGGGCAGCTTGCAAAGGTGAGGAGTAAAACCCAGCTTGCCCCAACCTGGCTGTGATGCAGAGTGTGTATTGTACCTGCTCTTCCAGTGCAACACCCAACTACTTCTACACATGGACAAATTGTTGGCAAATTAACTCTTGGCTGAGCTGAAGTGAAGTGAGCACCTCTTTTCTCACGTCCTTTTTATCTGGAGAGAGATCACTGCATTAACTGAGCTGTGACCACATTCTGAAAGTTCAATCCTAAAAACTGAGAGGTCTTTTGTATTCTCATTGCAAAGCCAAAATTCTGCAGAACAAGGATGCAGCTTGAAAGCCATAAACAAAGGACAAATTAATCCTTATTTACTCTGCTACTCTTAGATTTGAAAGCCTGTAAGACAGAAAACCTTAACATTTCCACTAACAACTGTCAGAGACTCAGAGTTCAATAGAAAGCACAGTTTATTCCAAGAACTTGGCAAGGTAATGAAGGTTTCTTGTTATCATATGTATCACGTGAAAATATTATCCAAGGAGAAATGTAAAACTATGGCAGCTTATCATCTGAGGCAGCTGAAAACAACGGCTGTCTGCGCAGCACAGCCACACTTGCACCGACTGGAGCGTCAAGTGTCAGCTCACAACAGGCTGGGGGAGGCAGGATTTTGTTCACCTGCTTAAAAACAAGAAAAAAGAAGATAAAGAAAAGCCATGGGGCTCCAGTTAGAGGAACAACATGATGCTCGTACAGCACAAGGCAGCCCGATTCATTACACTTGAGGGCTGTGGTGACAACAGCAGGTATGAAGGGAAGAAGCTGATTAACTATGTCAGAATTCAGCTTAGCCATTAATTTCAAAAGCACAGCAAGGAACGACTCCCCTGAAATGCATTCAGTAGAGGGAGGGTTTTTTTCTGTCATCAGAATGAGAAGGGGGTAAGATTTCTTGGCAAGAAAAAGTAAGAACATATTTCAGTAGATATCATCTGTCTTGCACAAGAATCTTCTCCTGCTGCCAAGGAGTTGCAGATATTTGACAACCTCTGTTCTTCAGACTGAGTTTCTTCTGCCCTGATGGACTTGCACAGGCCCTTCTGAAGAAGGGCAGCATTTTTGCTTTGAAATGGAGAAGGTCTGTGGCAGAAGAGGCAGATGCCACAGTGCTGTTCCCCAGCAGCAGCAGGAGGATTACCATGCTGCTGGTGCCACACAGAAAGGCTGTGTGCAGAAATCAAGAGGCTGCACACAGGTGAGTATCCCTGGCAGGGTGTCTGATGTGGGCTCCACAACCAAAGGTCTGCTCAGCTTTACCTGTCCTGTGCTGTGGGATGCAAACTCCACCAAGGAGCACGATGGTGACCTCTCTGTCCTCTTCTTCATGCATAAGCCCACCCCAGCACTGCTGCAGCCAGCAGGGATTGAATTCCCTGTGTGAGCTGAGGGAAGAACCGACCCATTCCCCAAGTGAGGCCCGTTCCACCCTGCAAATAAACCTCCCTTGTGCTGCTGCACTCCATCGATCACGGTGATAAATGGGTGCTCAATCTGCAGAGGCAGCACTTGGCACTTCTGGATTGCTGTGTCCCCACCAGACAGGCACAGTTACTTTGGAGCTTAGATGATGTGTAAGGAATTTACACAGGCTTAGTTTAGTTTTTGGTCTCCCTTCTCATAAGGAAAATAAATTACTTTACTTCAAAAAGTCTCACCTACTTGACATTAAATAGCTGTATATAGCTGTGGTTGTATTTACCACTAAGAGCAGTAATCCAGTCACCCATCCTTTACTGTGCTCTTGCTCAGCTGGGAAAGCATGGATTCTTTGTGAGCTACCCCGATTAGTTCTGTGAAACTTCACATCGCTGAATAAAATGGTTTCCTTTCTCCAGTTTAACTATCCATATCCTGTTTTCTGAAAACATTAATTATCTTCCTGAAGCACAAAGACAGACTTGAATGTCATACAAAAAAGTTTCTGAGTGTATTTCATTAAGAAATAAAAGTGCTACAATAAACACTGATTTATTTGCTTCAGGAAGAAACTTGTTTAAGACTTTCCAAGCAGAGCAAGAGCTTTCAGACTTTGTCAGAGCATGTTCTTGCTATGCATTTGTTAAAAATAACTCTCAAATGGGTGCACTAGAAGGGTACTTCTAATAGGATGCATTATTAATACATCACATGCCCAAAAGTCGTGTTGCCCATGAAATAAACCTTGTGAATACAGCCAAATACAGTCACAGCATGGGTCATTTGCACAGCTCCTGCAGGATTCCTGCCTCCATTCAGTCACACAGCTGACTGGTGCTCTGGATATTCATCAGGGTGAGGTAAAGGGGCCAGGCTTCTGCTCACTCCACTGCTGATGCCATCAGCAAAACCCCCACGTTATTATTTGTACAGGTTGGAAAAATAGTAGCAAAGCAAGAGGGAACATTATTCAGTGTCCAAGGAGATAAATACCATTCTGGAAAATGGACTCTATTTCTTCCTCTGCCATTATGTCTCTATGTGGCACAGAGCAAATCCTTTAAGTCAACTTTCCACAGGCAGTCATGAATTGTGTGTTCCTGCTCTTCCTCACACCTGTCTTGGGATTTGGATGCTAAAGACCAGAACTTCGGCTCCACAGAAATGTTATATAGTTTCAGTATAATTACAATTATCATTTACACATATCATTGTTAAATGCACTGACTGTTCTGTGGCACCCAAAGCCAGTATCCAAAATGATGGTCACTTTTATCTTACCCTCTTTGCACCCCAGTTCCCTGTGATGACAACAGCTCATCCATTACCACGTGTGAAGCACAGGGTGAGGATCCCTGGGAACCCCAAGGGAACATCCATTCACTGTGTTCAGCTGAGGGACTGAACATCTGCACCTGACACACATGGAACAGCTGCATCCTGACACCAAGGAACACAGGAATCCTGCAAGGACCATTATGCTGCATGTGTGCTCAGAGGACTAAAATCTGTCACTTGGCAACTGCTCCCTCAGAATGCTCCATCCTTTGAAGGTAAAAAGCTCTAAACATACACACTTGGGTTGGATTATTTTTTTTAAACAAATAAACTGAACAAAACAAACTTCATGCTCTAAGGAGATTGGATGCTTTGGCCCCACTGCACTGCTCTCTACCACAAACACAGTGGCAGGAAGGAGTGATGAGCTGTTGCATCCAGGGCCCAGAGGTAGATGAGAATGGGACACACCTTGTCAGTGGCTGCCTCAGACAATTTGCTGATGAGCAAAGAGAAGACGAGTGCTGGGAATCCTGGACTCCCCTCCTGACCTGGAAGAACACATCCTCAACTGCCCCAACTGCCCCCACTCCTTCAGAGCACCTGGCAAGTGAATTTTACAACCACAGGGAATTGTAGAGGAAGCTGACTATATGGGCTTTAATGAATTTACTCTGTCATACTCTCCCACTCCTGAAAATTGAAGGCTGCCTTATATGTGGGCCAATACTGTAAAAAGGATGAGTGAGAAAATTCTTTAACAGTTCTTTAGACACTGTTCAAGAAGATGTTTGAGTTAACATGGTTTACAAAGGTCTCACTCTGACTAATTGGTCACAGACTGGCCAAACATCCAGAGGTGATTCCAGAGAAAAAATTCTGCAGCTTGTCTGATGTGGTCATGGGCTCTTTAACCAGCAGGGAACCATCAGCATCCAGATGTTGGGCTACATCCTGATGGTTCCAGTGTGTGCTGGCAAGGAGAGAAAGTTTAGCAGCAGGCAGTTATCAAAGGAGATGGAACATGAAGCTGCACACAAGAAACTGGCAGGTGCTCACTTAATACCAGTTAAAGCACAATATCACCAGGAAGGTGATATTGGCCTTTTTTTTAAATGTCCATTTGCAGTTCTCCATCTCTGTAGCCAGTGAATCCACTGCTCTGGAGAGGAATAAGAAAACAGATACTCCCACACAGATTCACATATGGTACCTTGCTGTGTTCTAGGGAGATGTCTCACAGCACTCTGGAATATGTCAGCAAAAGAGGGAGCAGGATCCCACTCAGAACATCTGCACCAGTCATTATGTGTCGTACCCCTTTCTGGATTTCACTAATTTTTAACTGAAAAATAGCCTGTGCATCAAGGAGAAGCAGCAACCATTCCTTCTGCTTCACCAAAAATTCAACTTCTGGTCTTGGAGCTTCATTTTGATTTCTGATTAGAAGATATCAGAGCAGATCCCAGAGCAACCCAGTGAATCTACAGCCACAATTCTGAGCATGTGTGTCCACTTTCATGTACAAAAGTGGCTGATTTTGCAAGAAGAGAATTTCTGAGCTCTTGTGGTTTACCAGAACGAGTGCAGTGTATCATCCTTCCAAGCTCCAAGATCATGGAATATGGTTCCAGTGCACACTGCACATGTTCAGCCTTCTTTAAGTGGCTTTGAAGCCTTTCTAAGCAGCTGTTACTCCACTTGCACTAAAATAGTACAGGATCCCCATTTACCACATAAACACGTATTTTTTCACTCAGATTGTGCCTTACAGAACTCTTGTGTATAGAAAATATGTAGCTGAAGACCCATCCTGTTCACAGCCTGAAAATCTAGAGCAGTTGTGTCACTAGTAAGCACTCACTCCTCACACCATCTCCAAAACCAGTATATTGTACCAGTGGAGAGTAATTATCAACCTATAGAGGGCAATGGAGGAAAGGAAAATGAAAAAGGTGAAAGAAAAAAAAAGCAACTGGAAGTGTTAGACAATTTATCTTCTGAGCTGCAATCAAGTATTTACATTTTGTATGTGTCAGCTAATGAGGTGTACACCAGGAAGGCACGAGACAAAAAAGGGCTGATTAAGACTATAAATATAAACAATACTTTTTGAGGTATAAAAATATTTACACATGAAACATAATAAGTGCTGAGCTATGAGAGGATATAAACTTTTGGCCACTACTGTGACAGTCAGAAGGGACCGTGTCACTGAAATCTGGCTGCAAACAGGAATTTCCCAGAGCAGAGATGGCTCTGGTTCAAGGAATCATTTCCCTTTCTGTGGCAGAGCAGCCTGACATGAGCAGCTCACCACACACAAACTGCCACCCCTCTGCAGCAGAACTTTTTCTGCTTTCCTGCTGACTTCTGTGCCCACAGAGTGGATCAGCAAGTTATCACACCCACCTTCATGTCCTCCAGGAGAGCCTGGGGGTCTTCAATGCCTTCTGGAACACACTTCTTGTTCTCTGGGAGAGATTCAAGCTTTTCCACCAGGGCTTTTAAACCCTTCAGTTCAAATTCTGTGAGGTGAGTCCATTTGGTTGAAACTTCTGTAGCTGGAGACCCCGTGGGTGTTTTGGGATAGTCCGTAGGGGTCGTTGATTTTACGCTGTCATCTGACTCATTAGACAAAGTTCTTTTTAGGTACCTCATTACTGTGGCTTTTTGTTTTCTCCCTGCAGCCTCCTTCCCTTCTGAGTGTGTGCTGTTGGGTGAGGAGGAGCCATCCACCAAGGATTTGGAGTTCTTATCCAAGCTGTCATCCTTCTCCTCCTGGAGATGGGCATCACAAGATTCTTCATCCATGTCTAACCACGAATCTGATGAGTAGCTGTCTGTGCTGTGTTTTCTTTTTGCATCTGAAAGTTAGAAGAAGAATTTTTACCCACTGCAAGCTCACAGCTTAAGCACTTCTGTACCACTGGGGCCAGGTGCTGCCTATTTCAAAGGACACTGGAGAATGGTCTAGTGAGTATGTGACAGGAATGGGCTTTATTCAGCTGATTCTTAATTTTTTTTCTTTGAGGGGGGTGTTTGTTTGTCTGTTTTAATGCTGGTTTTCATTAACATCTACTCAGTTCAAATGACTGGGAAACATTTAGAGAAAAATTATGCTTTCTTCAAAGCTTCAGTCCTCTATGCCTTCAATTAGGAGTAGGCAGAGCTCTTAAGTCACACACAATTAATTTTCCCACAAATCCGAAAAAGACCAGATTCGGCAGCTTTACAGCTTTAAGAGGAGAGTTAGCACAGAAGGAGGAGGGGGAAATGATGGGAGAAAGCACGTTAAAATGCTGTACATCATCATTCTTCCAGGAACCCTGCACAGCACAAAATCAACTCCTCAATACTTTTCCTCTCTGCAAGCAACTAACTGTTGATAAAACAAGAACCCCCAGTTGTTAGTGCATGAATACTCATTGCTCTTCTGAGACAGAGGATTTCAATTGAGCTTATTTTACAGACAACAAAACACACTGAGAAACACAGGAACTGTCACAGTTATATGCTACTGGTTTTCTTAATGCCATTCCTGATACATTCCAGGTACTTCACAGGAAAATTTAAAGGCAAGTTTCTGAGACTAAAGAACTATTAATCTTAATTTCCCCCTAAGAGCCCCAGTTGTTACCCAACTCAGTGCAATCAAGCAGTGAAAGCAATGTAGGGAACCAGTGGCCACAGTTCCCTCAAGCACACATCTTTTCTTATTTATTAGACACAAATTCCCTTACTAAGTGAACAACATTGAATGCAGGCTGGCAACAGCAGGAATTTCTGTGGAAAATACAGTGAACACTGGCAACACCCAGTTAAGTCAGTTTTGTTACACACTGGGTATGAGATCAAGCTGCAAACAAAAACGCACTGCGAAGGAAACAGAAGTCACACAGAAAACGTGAGAGAACAATTAATGACAAGTTCCTTTCACAGCTTCCATGCTTTGCAGTGCTTTGGATTAGGACAATGTGAGCCATGCTTAGGGAAGGATTAAATGGACATTAATGAGAAAGCTCAGCATCCGGTTGTTTAACAGTGAGGTTCAAAACAAATGCTGGAGCCCAGCTCCAAGCTGGAGAGTTCGTCCTAATCACAGAGAAGCTCCTTGTCTTGTGCACAGTCTGTACCATCTTGTCAGCAAATACTCTGCTCAGCTGGGTACCAGAGATGCCACAGGCAGTGGCAGTGGCTGAGGGCAGCTTGCTCAGCCTGCCTGGCTGCTCAGCTCTGCAGTTTCAAATACAGACCCTGCCAGGCCAGGTCACCTCTCTGTGTTACTGTCCCAGAGTTGCCCACCTCACACTTCTCAGGGCAAGTGTGCTGTTGCTACAGGATCTGCAAAAATCCAGCACCTCCATCCAGTCTGCTCCTTCAGTCATGTTTGCATTTTTCCTCAAAACCAAAATGGCCATAAAACGACCCCTGAAAGGCAAGTTTAAGCTGAAATGCCTGTGAAAAGGTGGCAGTCACAGAAAATACCAGCTACCAGCAAGGCAGGGCTGGCCAAAACCAGCTCCATTCACAGGGCAGGGTAACTTCCTGCCTGCAACCCTCCAGAAAAGCTTCACAGATTATTTTGTGTGCTGAGGTGGTGGCATCAACACTACAAAGCAGCTCCTCCTCTCTGCTCTGTGCTAATACACCCCCATGCTTCTCTTAGAAAAATAAACAGGATTATAAAATATCTTAACCAGAACATTTAAAACCCACTCAGTTATCCAACTTTTATTTCACACAGTTTTTTCCTTTGTCCACAGTAGCTAGCACACGTACCCACCTCAAAGGCTACATAATCAGCTTATGTCATTCTCCCATTTTACAACTGAGGAAACAGATGCTTGGGAGAAAGCACGATTTGCTCATTGTCACACATCAAATCTAGGGAAAAACCAGGAATCAGAATCCAGGCTCTCGGATCCAGGGCTGGAGCCCCTTCTCAAAGCCACACAGCCTTGGTGAGCTGTTTTACAACTGCCTGAAGCACAAAGCCCAGCCTAGAAGGGAGAAAATGCCAGTGATCTGGCAACAAACAGGAGAGGGTGAAAGCAGATGCACATCCCTACGCTGCCAGGACAGTGTCATTAACAGAAAGTGGTATAAATCTGCACAAAGAAAATCATGTTTCTGTCCTCCTATGTAGATCTGCTGAACAGGAACTAATGGCTGTAACTGGGGCAAATCACAAGTGTAAATAAGGCCTAAAGAAAAGGAGGGAGATCACATTGTGGACGTGTGAATAATTTACTCCAAGTAATGCTCTGGTGCGATGAGAAAACAGCTTCCAAGAGAGATCTCCACTTTTTGCCTCTTGCTCTGATCGATGGAAACAAAAGGCAGGAGAGGAGTGGAACACCAGAGCATCCTGGGGGCCTGTTCCCATGAGAAACAAGCACAGGGAGGGGGGCAGCCATTCCGTTCTGCCAGCTGCCAGGGGCACGGGCAGCCCTGCTGGTCAGCTCCACCTGGGCATGGGCAGGCAGAAACAACTCCCATCTCACCCCAAAACGAACCAGCACCACGCCAGTGCCCTGTTCTCTGCATGCCTGGCACTGACCTCGTGCCCTGCCTTACCCTGGGGCCCAGGGCTTGCTGCTAACCTGGAGTGTACCAGGCTATTCTGGAGCACCAGGGGATTACTGTGCTGCTGCACCACCGGATTAAGAGCAGGCTGCTTTCAAAACACAACAACTGTCTGCTGCTGCTGCTAATCTAAAAAAAAAAAAAAAATCACCAAGGGAATCAATAATGGAAGGATAACTTCAAGGTGAGGGAGATTCAATTTTGTGTTTTCAAGTGTTCTGCTGTAATGCAACATGCCATGATTTTTATTTATTAATTTCAATGAAAACACTGTCTGACAGAGTTACTGTGTTGTGAGCTGAGGCCCTACATAAGCATAATCTGCATTTACTTTGTTGAGAAATGCATTTTAAGCACTGTATTACCAGGGCTCCACTGACTTGGAGGTTTCTGGTTTATAAAGTCTCTCGGTGGAAAACAGCTCCTGCTGAACTCAACTGTGGTTTCTTCTGAGTCAAGTCCCAGGTCTGAACCCCAGTTTCACAGGGGTTATCCAGTCTGGGCTCCCACACAACTTAGTGCAAAAAGATCTTCACCCCTTTCATCTCAAAGCAAATAACACCAGCTCATACAAATCAGTCAGTGATCTAGCTCAGTGAAGAGGTGGAACAGCACAGACTTGACCACAGGACAGAGCATTAGAAATCTCTTTTTTTTTCTATAGCAGTTCACTTCCCTGTGGTTCTGGGCAGATCACTTAACTTCCCCCCCAGTTATCCACTTGTACAAGAATAATTATACCCAGTTTCTTTCCTCACTGAAAAGCAACTTACTGTATTACAGAGCTTTAAAGAAAGGGATGGGGGTGAAGCATAATTATGAAACCTTTCTCTTTAGAACAGTCCAGTGTGTAATATCTACCTTGCCATTCCCAGCTCCAAACCCTGACACTGTGACTTGGGAGCAGCGGTTGCTATCAGTCTGTTAAAGACAGCAATGACATTTTCATTAGCAGAAAAACCCTGAGCATACTGGACATGTATCACTGCATGGAGCACCCCACACAGGAACCACTCAATATCCTCCAGTACCTGTCTATCATAAGCAAATCTATTCTATCTCCTGAGAAGAGGAAAGGGGGGAAAAAACCCCCATGGCTCCTTCACCATGCCAGAGGGCATATTTTCTATATCCATCAGGCTTAACATACAGTTAGAGCCATCCTGTTAAAATTTTAGCAATGGGGATCTTCAAAGCTGCAGGCTACAGAGAAAGCACGTCTCTGATAGCCCAGGATCTTCTCCCAATTACTCTTTGTCAGCTCACTCTCAACATCCATATCTCACTGAAGGTCAGCTTGGCTGAAAACACCCAGTACAGACTCATTCATGATAAGAGGAAAAATAATGAAGACATATCCAACCTGGAAAACAGCACATGTTCAAATCTATAGGAAACCCAAACAGGGTCCCTTCTGATTTCAGCTGGCAGGACAAATGTCCCTGTTGAGAGAGAGAGGCAAAAGAAAAGAGAAAAAGAGATGGTGTGCTTTTCCAGCAGCCTGTGATTGCTGTCATGTTGTCATTCCCCTGAGTGTTGGCCCTCCTGGGAGGGATCTGAGAAAGAACTGCCTCCCCCACTGCCTGGGAGGACACGGCCTGGAAATTCACTGTGGGCCAGAGGAGTGGGGAAGGAAGCCACGGCCATCATCTCCCACCTCATTTAGAGCTCATTTGTATTTAGGGACTGGGAAGACTCCAGGTTTCAGCCCTGCCACCACTGAGGTGGGGTTTTTTCCTGTCGGAATTTTTGTGAGTGGAGAGATTTAGAAAACAGAAATACAAAAAACCAGTATAAATTGCTACACCATCAAACAAGTATCAGGACAGAGGTGTTGCTACACAACCACACAAATACATTTTAATGAGCAGACAATGTCTTGAAAGTCACTCTGAATTTAACAACCTTCACATCAAAGCAAATAAATACTGTGTAATAAAAACACAGTATGAAAAGTCTAAAGATATCCTGAAAATCCAACTGCTGATTAATTCCGTTTTCTGTGTTCTCCAAAGATGTTCTTTATCAACATAGTAATTTTTTTTTTTTAAGCAGGACAACAGAACCTCCACAAATTTGATGAAAACTACCACCTTGTGAATCCCAGAGATCATGGGCAGTGTCCTGCACTCTCTCTCCTCAACTAACAATCACTTAACTTCAGAGACCCATTACAGACGCTGTACCAGAAGCTACATAAGGAAAGAAAGCAGCACTCAAAGGTGAAAAATACTCAGTTCTAACACTCAAAAGGAAAGGTAGAAAGTAGACATTTAAAAGAAATTATGTCAAGGAAACTATTTTTTAAAAGTAGGAGAAACATTAAGATTATTCAAGAGAAATTTCTGAAATTGAATACAAGGATGTGAAGAATTTTTTCTTAAACCAAGAAGGACAGAAGACAGTTAAATCTACTGAGGGGTTTGTGGAGAAGTTAAGTACTTTGCTTCATTACTCTTTAAGGAGAATAATGGGAAATTCTTTGTCAAGGGATACTCCCTCATGGGAAATCAAGAAATTGCTTGCAGAAAAAGAAGTCCCTAAGGAAGAGACAATTTAAGGACCTTTGCAGCTCTGAAGAAAAGCTTAAAAACAAAGAGGGAGGGTTTGGAACACTGGCCTCTTTAGGATATCCCATCCCTCAGCAAGTGAATGATATCAAGATACAGACACCACAGAACAAACCAGTTTAACTCATGGATTACAGTTCATAAAGATTTGAATCAAGAGGCTGGACACAGACCAGTTAAAGAAAAGCAAAGCAAGTCCTGGAAACAGTATTACTCACACAGAACAAAGCAGTGCAGCTTTGTAAAGGTAAATAATGTACCTTTACTCCTTTGAATTTGGCAAATGCCAAAAAGAAAGGTCCAGCAGCATAGCAGACCTGGTCTTTTGAACCACAACCCCCACTTAAATAATTCTTTTAAGGTTAAGTTTCTACCAAAAAAATTGAAATAAACCCCACGAAGTTTCTGACAAAAGCAAAGTATCCATGTGTCTCTGCTGGAGAGCAAGGCCCTGGATGTCAGTGTCAGAGATTTCATCTGACAGAGACAGCAGGCAGGTGGATGGACTACACACTGTCAGCAGCTACACTTGGGCAAGCTGGAAATACCAATCCATCCAAGACAGGAACAACAGCTCCAAATCTCCCAGCCAGACACTCCCAGCACGTGCCTCCCTGAGCCCCCACACCGCTCCTGGGGCTGCCAGGGAGAGCAGCTCAGTCCCACAAGTAACAAAGACCTTCATTTTTTCAGTGGGTTGATTTTCAGTCAGATCACTGAGCTGACTCAGCTCGTGGGGCAGCTCTGGAGTTCACAAAAGGGAACAGCCATGAGAGAGCAGCACTTTTCTCACAGGAGCTTGAAATGACCATAAAACCATGCCTGAGCAACAGCAAAACAGTTTCAGATTCACTTTTCACAAGGCCACCAACTGAAGCCACCACAGGTCACAAGACCCTGACCACATCACCACCACATCCCTTTCCAACGAGCCACGCTCCTTTTCCTGAAGCCTCTGCAGCTGGCACTCTTTGGTCATGCAAAACAATCCTGTTCCCTCTAGACTCTGGAGATCCATAGTTCCCAGTGAGCTTTTATACCACTGGAATATCTCCCAGCTCCTAACTGGACTAAGGCACATTTCGTGGGATCACCAAACCATTATGAGTAATTACAGAGCTGGGCTGGAATTCACATTGGTGATTTAGCTGGAAAAGGTCCCATCTCAATATCCTGAACCATCCACTCTCCACATCTAATTTGCTCTGAAATTACACTCTGATCTGGCAGTCCTGCCCTGCCTGCAGGACCAGCCTCTTTCCAGGCCTGTGGTTTAGACAACAGGAGATTGTTCCTTATTTTCCAACAAACGCAGTTATCAGAGTTTTGTCACTGCATAATGAGGAGCTGATCCAAAGGGCTAATTCATCCATTCCTCCTCTAGGAGGATCTTATGAGAAAAATTCCTCCACAAAGAGTTCCTGCTTTCTGAGCTAAAATGTGAAGCACCCAAATTGCCAGGGACCCCAGGAAATTTCCCTGGCCTGTCTGTACAGACCATTAACTCCCTCAAGTTATTCTTGGTCAGTAAAACTCACTGGAGAGTGACACCTGCCCATAACTTCTTCAATCCCTTCTACTAAGAATTATTCTTGTAGGTGAACATTTCCCTCCTCTGTCCAGAGCCTGGGGCAGTGCCAGCCATGCCAGGTTCAATCCAAGTGGCACCTCAGGGAGCAGGAGGCACAGAAATGCTTTAGTCCTCCTCCACACTTAACACGTATCAGTTAAGATTTAGATGGTGCTTGTGCTATTTCCAGCTATTCTGTGCTTAAAAGCTGAGGGAGCATGGCCCACCACTCTGTTCCATCAAAGGGAGGGAGAAGAGGACAGTTCAGCACAGCAACAACTGGAATTGTCACACATTGATGCAAAGCTCACATCAGTGCCAAGGTAATGCACTCCTGCTTCAGGCACATCTATCTGTCTCTCCTCTGGTCCATTTTCAGCTCTTGTTGTAAAGGTTTCTTTGACCTCCCTGCACTTGGGTTACAGATCATGGAGATTTATGTGGGTGTTTTCTTGGGTTTGTTTTTCTGCAGAACTAAAAGTCAGTCACCAGACAGAATTACAGGAGAATTTAAGGAAAAGAGAACAGAAAGAAGGCAGGTTTAGCGACCACAACGTGTTCTGTAGAGGAGCTGCTGTAGACAAGGACTAAATACCCACCCCACCAGAGCACATCTGCAATACATTTCTGGCTACTGAGGTACTGTGCCAAACATGCCAATAAATCCTCAACTGTTTGGCAGATCATCCCAACACAAACATTACTGAAACCGAGGAACAAATGCATCCAAGAATTATTTTTCTGGGATCCACTTGCTAAAGGAATGCTCAATAAATATAATTGCAAGTAGGTTGGTACTTCATGGAAACCCTTAAGAGTCAAAAATCTTCCCCACCCCAAAATAAAGAAACAGTTCAGTAGAATTTCTCCAGTTCTCCAGTTCAGTTTATAATCTGCTTTGCAGAAACCAAAGCAGCAGCTAGCCTGAGGTGCCAGCATCAGTTCTGAATGTGCACTCAAAGGATTCACTCACCAATTAACATTGATTCTTTCTGGTACTCTTTGCTGAGGTGGCAGCGCTGGGTCACACAGGACACGTATCTCTCCAGAACATACCAGCACATCTCATAGTAGAAAGGATAGCGGAATTTGGCGTGCACCTGCAAGCAAGATCAACACTGTCAGTCCACGGGGAAGCAGAGAAGTTTGCAGCACAAGGGCCAGTCAGCATCCCCATCGTGTTATCAAGAGCACAAACAGTGTGAGGAGGGGGAGGGGAGAGGGTGGGAGCAGGGAGCTGAATGCCTCCAGCATACGGAATGAGGAGCCAGCCTGCCTGCCACGACTGCATCATTTCTTGGTTCACTAATTTGTATCCTCTTGGGGTGGTGGGAGAGGAGAGGGTTTGTGTTCTTGTGAAATCATGGAACTGATGGATGGCCCCTACGGAATTATTTACCTGCTGTATAAACATAGGGTGGTCACATACAGATGTTAGTCACTAAAACTCAACTTAAAATGAAGGTGTGGGTTTTCATCTCCTAAACACTATCACAGGATTTTTATCAAAATGGCAACATTACCTAAAATGAGTCAAGCAGGAAATACATCTCTTTCAACTGTGGTCATCTCAACGATTTGATTAAACAAATGAATACACAAAATCTTGATTACAGATAACTACACATTAAAGTAAAAATCCCTGAACTGGTTACCTTCTGGTAGCGAGTTAGCTTTTGCCACAAACAGAGTAAGAATAGAAAAGCAGGATTTTGACAAAAGATCCTGTCAAGCTGTGCACTTTTTCTTACATCTCAGACCTGTTGTTCTCACACAAAAAGCTTAATTCTCCAACACTAGTTATTTTTGAGAGTATTTCAGATTCAAAAGAAAACAAAGAGGGTTTCCTTCCTTTCCAATATAGTTTTCTATCTGTGGGAGGTCACTGTACCAAAGAAGAATCTGGCAAGCTCCTAAAATGCAGGATGTATATTTGTTGTGGATTGTTAAAAATGGATGCCATGCATCTTGCATGCACTTGTACTTACACTGTACACCTCTTTCTCCTGGTGGCACAGAAATCTGCATTTTGCAGGCTCACGTGCATGCACTGCACTGGGATTGCAGGAGCTGCTTTGAAACATTCTCTGCATGTTCACTGCTGCCCTAAGCCCAGAGGTGGGCACCCACCTTTAGTGAAAAGCTGGACTGCACCAGAAAGGAGCATTATCTCAGAAAAAACCCCAAAACACCACCCACCCTGGATCACCCCAAAGCCCTAAGTCTGAACAGAACCACTAAGCCAGCACCTGCAAACTCAGATTCAGCTCTGCAAGGCAGGCACTGCCCAAACATCTGTGTGGTGATCAAAGCATCCACTTGAACAGATCAGTGACTTACTGGAATGCCCAGATTTGAAAATTGTCCCCAAGGTGGACAGCCAAAGAACTTGCCTCTGTTCCCAGGGCACAGGAAATGCAAACACTTTTATCAGTAAAACAAAATGTAAGGAAGGGAAAATGTACTGTACTGTTGCACTAAATGTGTCACAGTGTAGGATTAAAATACTCCATGGCAATTCCCAAAAGTTGAGATCTCTTAAATTCAACACAAATACAGCTGGCAAATCTGAACTGCTTGTTGCCACAGGTCATGCATCCAGCACTGCTGCACCTTTCCAAATGTTTCCCTGTGTGGTTTGTTACAAAGCACATGTACCAAAAGAGAAAGGAGAAAAGAAAAGGGAAAAAAAAAACCAACCAGCCAAACAACAACCCCCTAAATGTGAGAACATTTAACCCCAGGGCCTTTTTGCACTGAAGAAAATTTTTCCTTTAGTTTAGTTATTTGTCATAGAGAAGAGATCAAGTCACTTATGACTATTAGGGAACACAGGGGAAATTAGCCATGCTAAAATATATGCTAATAAAGGAACTCAAATTTTTCCAAGAGAGCACTGCAGGAAACAAAATTTGCAAAGAATTGACTTACAAACAGGAAGCCGCCTTCCACCCCTCAGCCTTCAAAAGGTTTTCAGCCACATGCCTGGGAATATTAAAGACATCATTGCTCAACATTTGTTGACAGATTCTGAGCTTCACCAAATTTAGTTGTTACCAATGTTAATTCAATGTGAAAGACAAGGCAGTAATGCATGCAGTGCTCCCATTATGTATATCAATCTTTAATATTCAATTTGAGTTCCTAATTGCCTCACTATCAATGTTCCAACCCACAGCAAATCCCTCCATGCCTCTGTCATCCACTGTTTGCCCGAGAAGGCTTTGCTTTTACAAACCTTCAGAAGGAAGAGCTGAAGAGCTCTCTCTACCATGCGTAGGGAGAGATACTGTGCAAAGATCTACAGGGCCTTTTGCCAGCAAAGAGACTCTAACAGTGCTTTAAAAACTTTTAAAGTTTGCCTTATGGAAAAGTATAGAGGAATGTGCTCTTTATGATATCCCTGAACATTTATTAATTATAATGGATGTGGACTGCATTATGTGCATGTCCATACTCTTTCCATTGTACACTCATAGTCAAATGAACTCTTATGGGGAGGGGAGGGAGGAAAGAGAGAAAGAAGGAAAGAAATTAAAAATGTTCTGTGATGAGTTGGAAGTGTAATATCTGATACAGACACTGCCAGAGGACTGAATTCCCCACCAGCAGGGAAATACACTGGATCATCTAATAGGCATTTCCAGCTCTAACTTCTGTGATTAATAATTTACAATCCACTGAAAAAAAAAATTAATTATTCTTGTACAGCAAGAAAAAATCCTCTCTGGAGTATGATCCATTTCTTCAGTTCAAAGTGAAATTATTTTAGAGATTTATATACCCCTCCAAAACCAAAACAAAAACCCTAAGCAAGCAAGACACACGCTTTCCTGAAAAAAGTATTAGTCTCCCTCACAATGCCCATTAAAATCATTACAAACTCCACTTGTGTTTAATCAATCTAATCACAACATTGAAAAGCAATTTATGATTATTTACAAAATAATTAATCTAGCCACTTAAAATGTTACCTTACACTGCAGAAAACCAAGTGAACAGCAAACACCATCATCTGTGAGTGACCACCTTACGTGTATATTCAGTGCCCTTGTTCCCCGCCATGTCCCAAGATTTTAAGGCAGTTAAATTTAGATGAATTGGGGGTAAGTTTGACACATTCTTCCTCTTCAGTACTACAGAGCTGTAGCACCCCTGTGCCAAATGAGGAATCCCTGCATGGCATCCTGCTCTGCAGTTCCTCAAGCTGGGCTTGCAGAGAGCTAAACAGCTTGGCCTGTTTGACTGGCTGTTAATTGGCCTCCAGGAAAGCCAGGCTGCAAAATGAGAGTCTCTGTGAACTGTAAGGCTGGAGAATATTTGTTTACCTCAATTGCACATTAGGAGCTGTTTCCAACAATAGACATGTTTTTTATTACTCCTTAAAACTATTTTTAAATGGCTACAACCCTCTTAAGAAGTCTCCCAGGGGTATGAGGAATTAAGCTAGAATAAGCATGACAAGTATATAAACTAGGCAATTTTATCAGGCTGTAAATCAGCATTACCATTTCAACCATGTATTTATTCTTGTCTGAGCTGCTAAGACAATAACAACTGCACCTAGCATAAAAATGACTTTGAATATCAGCAATCAAAGATGATTAAGCATTACATAGCAGGTTTAAACACAGTGAAACCTCCATAAAATTGCTCTGTGCAAAATGAAGAGGGGAAGCACACCTGTATTACGCTTTGATTTGAGTGTGGCAAATTACTTTGTCAATCACATCATGTAATTTACTTCTGTGCTATACACAATGGAAAGATCAATACTGATGAGAAACTCATTTGCAGTATGTTCACACTGGCAAATTTGGGTGAACTGCATTGTACTGAGTCTGCCACACCAGCCAGTGTATGAATGGAATTATTTCAACAAAGAAATGACAAAATTTGATTGACAAAGCAAATAATGTAATACACACCAGAATCCTGTTCTGAAACCATTTCCCCTCCAAGATTCTTGCATGATATTTTTAGGTTGGGGGGGGGTATTATTTCTAAATAACAGTATTGATTTTTCTGCCTTTTATCAACCTTCTGTATGCCTTAACTGCACAGCTTCTATCTTGTTTCTGTCCAGAAATTCTTGCTGTTCCTCAACTGTTCGCACAGTTCTGGTTTTATACATCTGCCTACAAGCACAAGTTTGTGAACACAGGTACAGACTGTGCGTAACACGTTGCCAGCACACTGCAACATCCAAGTGCTGAAATTGCTTCTGTGAAGTTGTGGGTATTCTGGGCTGTTGGCTTTCATTGGTCTTTTTTAAAGCACTCCAACATTTTTGCAAGGAAAATGATAAAGAACTACACAGACTTCTAAGAAAATTTAAACAAAAAAATGACAAGAACGAAGGTCTGATCTGGGATTTCCAAAAGTTGCAGTATCACCTCCCCGACAAACTGTGACATTTTTAAAGATGCAGATACCCAACTCCCAGAACCTCCTCACAGGATTAGGGTGCTAGGAAATTTTAAAAGGCATTTCAGTGTAACTGGCTGGTAAGTTCCTACAAGTTACCAAAATATTTACTGTTACAAAGAGTTTTGCCTCCTGGTATGAAAAGCTTAGAAAATCAAAGCTGCACCCAGCTTCCCATGGAGAAGGGCCTGACATGCAGCCCAACTAAGCAGTTCCAACCCAAGGAGTGTGATCTTGGGTTGCTCAAATCGTGTGTGAACAAAATGTCAGTTTTTAAACAACTTCAGGAAAAAAGACATTTCCTTCCCATCTTCCCCACAGACATCAATGGAAGGAACTCATGGGTCCTTGCTCCCAGTCTCCCCTTCTCCACTCTCCATGCAAGGTGCCTGTGCAAACATCCTTCCCAGCAACAACAGACCCTTCCCTGCACACCTGCAGTGTGTATTCCCAGCATGTATTGCTGGTTTTTATTTACAGTCACTCTGGAAACCTTCTGTGCCCAGCAACTCTGCCAGGCCTTCCTGCTTCTGCCACCACAACTTTCCTGCCCAAGTCCCTTTGCACTTTCTCAAGACACTTCACACTCTTGCCTTGGGACACCTATTCAAAGCCAGGCTGAATCCACTTTGGTCTCTACCTCTCTTTCTACTCTCTGCTACATTTCCTCTGTTCTAATTCCCCTAAATTTCAGCTTTTTTCTTCATCTCTCTTCCACTAAGAATTAATTTTTCTGCTTAATATTCCTTCTCTCCATTAAAGGCACTCCAGGAAACCAACTGCTCCCACCACTGTTTTGCAGTGTGAACATTACCAGGCCTTGTACCTGCCGGGAAGGCAGGGAGGCTGGGGGGGACACCCTTCCTCCCACTGAGTCAGAGATGTACTTCAAAACAACATGTATTTACTCCAGGCCTATGCACTCTCACTGCAAAGGAAGGAATTTGGGCTAGAAGGGAACTTGGAGCCATAATTGTGCCCTCTTGTAGAGGTGAACAACAATGAATGGCACTATGTCCACAGCATACCATTTAAAGGCTTTTTAGTGAAAAAGAATTGCAATTTCCTGCCATTTTGCCAGCCCAAATCTCCATTAACACCAGAGCTGGCATCTGTGCCAGTGCTTTACCAGCACTGTCTCAGAGTGAGGCCTCCAAAGCAGTCCCCACCTGGATTTGCACGTCCCTCTGGTCCATTTTTGTGTCAGAATGCCACAATGGCCTTGCACAGCTTATTTAACAGCTTGCTAAAACAGTGGCTCTTCCTTCAGAGTCTGCTGCTTTATGAAACTCAAAGGATATGATGACTCAGTGTCCTGTTTATTAACCAAGGATAAAACTGTCACTCCCAACACAGAAGTGGCACAGTAACCTCATCCTGGCTTTCCATCAGGTAGATGCCACAGCCAGATGAAAATCACAATGTTCAGATGAACGTCCCACCCCAGACTCTCTGTTCCAAGAAATTCTTGCATGGTATCAAGTCACTGTAGTGACTGACAATTACAGAAGATGTCATTTCATGCACATTTTCTGCACAGCTTTGTCTGTTGAGCTGTGAGGAGCAGAACCAGCCCAGTGCCATCAGTTCTCCAGGCTCAGCTATCCACCCCAGGTGCTAAGCAGGGGGTTACCACAAATACTGGTACAGAGGTCTGTGAAGTGCAATATGTTTTTGTGCAAAAAAGGGAAGGTGTTTTATGAAAGTTTAACAGGCAGACAAAAGACACAGAAAGGACACATCTGTGGGAAGCAGATGAGTAAATCCCACTAAAAATAACCAGCATTTGAAAGTCTCATTACTTCATGTTTACCTCTTGTTTCAACGACTCTGACATGGAGATCCCGTCAGTTGTTGTTTGTCAGAAGGGAACACGAGGGAGAGACTATGACAGATCACAGTCACAAAGAAGTGCTCAGTTCAAAAGAGAATCGAGAATCCTTACCCTTGTTCTGTCCTCAATTTCATAGATGCGAAGCTGCATGGGAACATTAAAGCTATGCAGGATATTTCCACCAAACACCAGAGAATCTACTGGAGTATAAACCGCGTGTATCCACCCTAGAGAGGAAAGCAGAGAACTGAGAATGCCTCGTGCTATGCAGCATTACAGAGCAATTCATAATCCAACTTCAACCACCCCCTGACTCCCACTGTGCAGGGGATGAGAGGTTAAAGCAGTGAAAGGTTAAATGGGATGCTCACAGCCACACTCAAGGACTAGTCATAGCAGAAGGGCTTCTTGTGACGTGCAGGCTTACAACCCCCTGTAAATCAGCTCTTCTATTTATTCACTGAACAGTTACAGTGTTTACTGAGCACACGCAAGTTTATGACTCAACCACATCCATGACTAAGAAGTAAATTCAGTCTGTTCCATGGGCTTGGCTCTCAGACTGGCACCTCCAGCACGGCTCCAAACCCTCTCAGCAGAGCTGGTGGGCAAGGGCTGTGGAACTGGACTGAGGCACAGCAAACTTCCTTCACACCACACCAGAGCATACACCTTCAGATGTAAAAGATTTCAAATTATTACCAGCCCTCCTTCAGGGGTGAAAGTTTCATCTCCCATCATCAACTTCCTGAAGTAACTGAGAAATCTTTTTCACTCCAAGCCTCAAGTTAAGGGATTTAACATTTCTAGTACTGAAGCTGATGAAACTGTGCTGACCCAATCCTGCAAGGGACTGAATTCATTTCACAGGCTCCAAAGAATCTTCTATCACAACGAAAATCCAGGCACAGCAATTCAGGCAGCCACACACCAGCTCTTCTGCCTCTGCATTGTTTGCTTGGTCTGTCAGGAGCTGAAGCTCTGGCTATGCAAGACTGTAGCCTCTGATCTCTGCAGTGAAAAAGGAATTGATCCTGCTAATGATCTGGGACCCACAGAGACCTGACACTTTTTTCCCCTTCTTTTTTAATGAAAAGCATTACAATTTATAAACCAGCAGACAGCAAAGCAACATGGGGGGCAGTCAATTTTCTCCTGACTGTGCAGTACTTTCCATTAAAGCTGTGGCAGCTTTCCTTCACTTCCAGATCAGTGAGGGAGCAGGAAAATGCTGTTCAGCCTAGAGGGTTTTCCAGCCAGCAGCCACAAAAGTGCTCCTCCACATCCTTTTACCATAAAGGCCTGCAAAGCTCTATCTGAGAAGTCCTTGAGCCACAGCAGATGGCAGGACTGGGGCTTTCATTTAAGGGCATCTTGGTAGGAGAAAGATAGGAAGCAAAAGAAATCAGCACTAGAATTTTCTCCCTTGAAACACAAGCCCATCACTCTGGATAAATTTTTCTGAATTTCAGAATCACAGAATGGAAGAGGTTGGAAGGGACCCCTGGAGGTCCCAGCACAAGCAGGACCACCCAGAGCCTGCTGCACAGAACTGTGTCCAGATGGCTCCTCAGTATCTCCTGGGATGGAGACTCCACAGCCCTCTGAGCAACCTGTTCCAGGGCTTCAGTCAATTTACAGGTCTGATGCCACACACTAAATGTGATGCCTATAAAACCAGCAGGTGGCTCATGGCTCTGGCAGCTCTCACAATGATTCCATCTTTCCTTCTCCAGTCAGTATAATTTCAGTTACAGTGATCCAGCCTGTTTGTTACTTCCAAATCAAGAACAAACAACTACAGAGGAATTGTTTTTTTTTCATGTAAGGGTAGGGTGGCAACTACACATATCAACACTATAAAAACTTCACAGCACCTCACAGGAAATACATCAGTCTGTACTAAGAGCAAATGATCAGAAAAATAAATTATCTTCCTGATCCTAGTCTTTGGGATGGAAAACAGATCCAAGGTCAAGGAAGCTGGGGCCACAGCTTGCACTGGGTGAACAAAGATTTCTGTGGTTGGGGGAAAGAATGGAAACCAAGTACTGAAGCCAATGTGCTGCTGGGTCCCCAGAGCCAACTGATTGTCTGGGTGCTGAGACACAGGGTTGGTTTGCGTGACAATCCACATTAATTGTCAGGTTTAGAGATGAACAAACTGAAACCTGAAAAAGTGAAATGACTTTCATGGCTACACAGCTGAGTGGTGGCAGAAGCCAGCTCAGAAACAGGCAGTTAGCAGCAGAACACTGAGGAGTCCTCACCATCACTTCCCACTGCAGTTCTCTCAGCACAGGTGTCAATGTTCACCCTTACTGGAGCTGTTATTTTAATGAAATGATCAACATGATTCAAAATACAATTTGTTAGCAAGTTTTTACAACTTAATTAAAAGGAATAACTGAGCTGAAAACTGACTTTCTAGTCCTAAATGAAAAGTTAAAAGGAGATACTCCTTCATTTAATAATCAATAAAATTAAACCCCATCAATCAACCTTTGAGTGGGTGCTTCTACTGCAATCACACAGTAGCCTCCTCCTACAAATTGTATTTCCTCAGTGAAAATTTCACACTGGAGTGCAGATGCATCACACCTTCCCTGACCTCTCAACTCTGCCCCCATTAGATGCCAAGGGTCTTTGTGTTAATAACTGCTAGACTTCCTTGGTAGTTGTCCCAATATTTTGGGGAGAAATGTGAAAGGATCTATCACTGGCTTGAGCCAATGCTCCAACAAATGGTGTCCCAGACAAGACAAAACCTCAACAGAAAGATTAATGAACACAAATAATTTCAAACCTCTATTGTTGCAGAGCTGGGATGGGTGCAAACTGAAAGTCTCCCATAAAGTATCTGAGACAACCTCTGGTTCTGTGGATAAGGTCTTCAATTCTCTACTTGCATTTATAATCCAGGACTAAACATCTTACAAACAATCAGTACCTCCAGCTCCCAGCTTCTGAATTAACTAAACACTAGGTCTTTCAAGATGCAAGTATTCCTAACAAGACTGAAATACTTGCTGTTAATACACATTTCTCAATAGCAAAACCCATTAATAACACAACACTAAAATCCATCAGGGTTGGAAAATGAAAATAAACCAGAGACCAAGCAATAAAGTCCAAGTCATCAACTATAAAGCCCTGGAAGTAAAGTTCCTACCCCTAGCAAGGCAGGGAGTGGGATGATTGGCAGACACAGCCCAGAGGTGGGGCTGGATGATGCCTGTGGGTACCATCCCTCACTGCTGAAGTGCTGAGCTGGGCACTCAGCTCAGTCCTGGGGAATCCCAGACCTCCTGCAGGTCATGTGCTCCCTCCTGCAGGATGCAGCTCAGCCCCTCTGCAGGACACAGCCCTGCCAGAGGAGTCACCTGCGCATAAAATGGATTTTGGCCACTCAGCTGTGCAGCATTTCAGTCACACTGCATCCCAAAATAGCTTCCACTTGCCTGAGGAACCTACGTGCATAACTGAAACTGCAGAGACACGAGCACCAAGAGGTGGATTCCAGGGACACAGGACACAACAGGCAAGGTTAGACAAAAAAGATGGGAGAAGTGACAAGGTAGAAAATCCCAGGAAGACTGGCACAGATGTTACAGAGGAAAAAAAGCCCAACATTAAAATCTCTGGTTCTAATATTAACCAGGCTGTGTACAGAGAAAAACTGGAGGTCAGCACCAGAAAAGTAGAAGTAGGAGGAAACAGAGATGAGCAGAAAACAGGAAACAGTTTCCATCAGGGTAATGTATTGTGGAAATGAGCTCTGAGAACAGAGAAGCTTGGATGGCACATTCAATCCATTCCCACAGCTTAGCTACAGCACGACTCAGAAATAAACTGAGGAGGATGAATGTTCATTGTGACCATTTGCAAACAAGAACACCCATCTTCTCAGCTTCCCAATTACCAGGGCTTTTAAAGGGGAAGACAAACCTCCAGAACAGGAGATGCTGCACATATGGTTGAGACAAAAGGGATTGCTTTAATATCATCCACATCCCTGCCTCACCTTCACCTGATGCTGTTCCTTTTTGCTGGATGAATTGACAGATCTGTTGGTATGTAAGATCAGGTCACTTGTGCTGAACAGCCTGTCATGTCTGTTCATGTGTGTCTGATTTCCAGGTTTCACTGTACAACTTGCCACACGGTCCCCAACACAGACACCTCTGGAGCGAGTTCATCAGTTCTTTCCTGAGTCTTTGTGCTGCTCAAAACACAAACCCTGCTACTGCTGCACAACCCTCTGTGTTTCATGGCTTAGTGCAAGACAGCAGATAACACCTCACCTCTTGGTAATTGTCTCAAAACCAGAGAAAAACGCCACCAATTTAATTTTATCTTTAATGCTAAAAAAACACACTGGAGTAATATCAGAACAACAGGACTAAGGACTGAGAAGTCAGTGGAATAAGACATTGTTAATTTTTGTCTGAAAGCCACAAACAAAAGCACCTGCTAAATGTTGCCTAAAGCTACAACTAAATCCTCCAGATGAGAGACAGACATTGACTGTGTGGCTTTGAGGACCAGTGATGAACTGGAAAGCTCTTCCCTGTGGGTGAGCACTTCCCAAGCTGCCTGTGCCAACAGTGGAGATGCCAGAGCAAAGGTGGAACCAGCCTGGCCTCCCTGCAGAAACAGCAGAGCCACTGCCCAGTGCTGCCCCACAACAGGCCCAGCCACGGGGGATAAATGGATTTGGGAGCACAGACACTGCACACTCACTGCTCTCAGCCCTCATGTGAAGCCTCCACAAGAAGACCGTCCACTTCTGATTTTACTGAAGGGTTTTATTTCAGTTCCTGGCGATCAATAAGTGCTTTTTTCTTCCCAAAACAATCCTAGTGTATGAAGCCAAGCCAACACTGAGCAAGGCTTCTATTCAGGAGGCTCAGAAATGCTCTCAGCTGATTTACAGTTATGAATTATTCCACCACTCCTAAGATACACTTGAATATTTAGATGTTATCATCTCTAGTAAATCAAGAAGGCAAAATTAACAGTAACAAACGTTTTTCTGAACAGTTAAAAGAAAGATATGATCTCATTATCTTTTGAATTTTATAAAACAAGTATTATTAAACATTGCAAACTTGTTAGAAGATTTCAGTGGGCTGCAAATTCCTACTCGAGGATGCAATCATCCATCTGAGAATAATGAAAAAGAATATTAACTTATAAAGCTATGGGGCAAACAGCCTACAAGCTCCAAGCCAAAACCATGGTGCATCTGTTTCCATTAGTAACTGAACTGATATTTTGCCTTGTGATATAGAAGTCACCACACATTTTCCTGCAATTCTACAGCAACTTGGGCTGAAAAAGATGAAATATGTGTGTCTCAAAAATAAAAAGTAACTAAAGAGATAATCTGAAAGTGGGCACTGCCAGCAAATCTCAAAAACAGAATGACTGTGTCATAATAGTGCCCACAACCAAATATATCAAGGAAAGATCGTGTTTACATTTTTAAAGTTAACTATTTACTAATTTTGCTCCAGTAGTATAAATAATACAGCAACTCTCAATCTTAAATCATTTGTAAGAATTAGGTAGAGCACTGCATTGGGTATAGAACCAAAAATCCAGCATTCTACTGTCACCTTCCACCTGAAAGCAGACACCCAAGGCAAAAAGCCTCTCCTCTTTGATCCTCTCCACCAATCTTCTTCATATGGTCCCTGAGGTTCCAGGCATGGAGATGCCAATAATGTCAGTGGAAGCTCACAGAGTGGGAAAAGCTAAACAGCAACCAAAAATAGCCAGGCAGCTCTGCAGCCCTAGCACAACACCCTGCAAAAAAAAATGTACCAGGCCAGATTTTAATAGCCTGTCATTCTCCCTGCTGTAAGGGCTATGTGCCACCTTCTGGCCCCATCACACAATAATCCATCAAACTCTCACTGGCACAGCAGAGGTGACCTAAGACCACACAGTCCTAATAGGCAAAATCCCACTGATAACCACTGAGACAGCATTTGAAACACTCTGAATCCTTGCAAATAGCTGCCTACAGTCTACACAGAACATCTCTTTCTTTCCACTCTCCTTCCCAAAATCATTCATCTGAGAAAGGTCATTATTCCTGCATTTGACTGGAGACAAGAACTCTGGAGCACTCTCAGGTTACCACAGTAATTAAGAGAGACTCTAACAGCATGTTTCCATGCCAAAGGCCCCGAAGTGCAGTATAGAGAACATCAGAAAAGTAAAGTAAAACAAACAGCTTACTCCTCAGTGGAACACTGCCAGCTCCCAGGTGAAACACAACTGTTATAAAATTGCATGCAGCAGCATGAGGAAAAGTTTGAAGAGGAACTAGAAAGGAACGTCATCCAGTTGACAGCAGGTTACCCTGTCTGGATTCTGATGGGAGGAATAAATCAGCACTGCAAAAATCTTCTACAGAATGTAATGGCAGCCCAACATCTCAGCTCTTCCATGGACTCACATCAGAGCCTACAGGAAGATCAGAAGAGTCAACCCAAGCCCACAGCTGCTCATGAGCCCACTGCCCAACAGAAGCTCAGAAAAAGGCTGTAAGAACAGAAGACAATAAGAGCAACCCTTGGTAGTATCAGTCACCTCCTCCCAAAGGAACCAAAACCAGGATGTTTGCAAACATTCTCAGATCAATCATACTGCAAACCCTGGAATCAACTTGTACCCACAGGAAGTGTGGCAACTACCCTGGAGGTCAGTAAAAGAGATCTTCACAAAAAGAGAAGAAAATCTAAGTTACTCCACTTGTGGAAGAAAACAATGTCACTAACAGTCCAGAGCTGGCTCGAGTTCACCTTTTCAAGACATGCACTGATTACACTCTGACTTCACAACATTAACAGGCAAAACCACTGCAAGACAAATTTTCCACAAGATACTACAAGCTGGCTGCCTTTTTATGCACCAATTTTACATGTGCAAACTCTCCTGAATTTGAAGTGTGTCTGCACCAGACATATATACACATGCATGAAAGAAAAGGTCATTTTTTGAAAGAGAGGCCTGGCAAGAAATTGAGAGAAAAGCAAACAAATTTAACATCTTTCAAACTACTGCAAAATCTTACATGTACAGGACAAGAGGGAAGAGGAGAAAGACATCACTTACAGTCAAAATTACATATTCAGCAAGACTAAGACTTAAAAGAGCAAGTGGACTGGAAAAGGATGATTTTTTTGTGTATGCTTAGTTTTGAGCATGCTTTTAGGTAACAACAGTGATGTTTAGGAGGAGAGAGAAACTAATGTGGTGTTCAGAGACCAAGGCAGAGAGAAATCGATGCATAATGAATGCACCACTTGAAAAAACAAGTGCAAGGAGAGAAGTGAAAGACAGCTTACAGAGAATGAAGACTGGAGTAGTGGGTGAAGGGCAAGGAGAGAGAAAGGTTTCAGTGAAGTCATGCAGTGATGGAAAAAGAGAAAAATACTTGTAAAAAGAAAAGCACTGAAGATATTAAAAACCTGGTTAGCTGGCATTAACTTAGTGAGCAGTATTTCAAAAAGAGGAGCAGTCAGGATGTAACAGAACAAGTGGCTGCTTAGAAGGCACAGACATGTGCCTGCAGTAATCCTGAGCTGTGCAGATCTGAGGGATGCTGCCCTGTGTGTCCCAGCACCGTGATGGGAGATACCTGAACTTCTCCACAATGTCACCATAATGAACTCCAAACACTTCACATAACCCTCCTGGAAGCCAACACATGGTACAGAAGAAAACTACAGCACAGATAGTACTGGACAAGCTCTAGATTTGACTGTGACTGGTCAAATTTTGTTGTTTCCTTACTGAGACAACTGAGACAACTGAGCATTGAGATTATGCTTTTTCTCTTCCAGATCATCAGTTTCCACCTGAAGAGAAGCCCACTCTACAAAGCATTTCCCTTCTATCATGTGAGTCAGATATGCAGCATTCCCTGTTCACTATCCCAGAGTGAGATGGGTTACCTTGATCAGATTTTATCCCTAGTGAATGTTTACCATATGAAAACTTTCCATATTAAACCTTGCCCATGGTAACATACACAGTGCAAACAGCCTGGGGCTGTGGCACTCTTCCTGCATAAGGACAAGTTTGCTCTCATCCTGGGAAAACAACAGTTATATTTCTACAGAAAATAAATGAAAAAAAAATCATTCCCTGACACTGGTAGCAGCTATGGCTTCCTCCTCTCTTGAACCTTTAGCTGGTCTAAGAGCTTAACTCTAATCTGGCCATAAACCTCAATCAACAATTATGCTGACACCCATTATATTAATGGAAAAGGCCAGGTTCCTAGCTGATTTTATCACTTTACCACAGACTTTACCAGAGTTCTTATTCTTGACTCACCAATGGGAACCAGTAAAGCTGGAGGAGAGAACTTGTAATGGTGCACTGCTTGTGTGGAGCAGCCCTGTGAGGCCACCAGGACACAGCTGGGCTCCTACATGAGGTCCCTCAGAATTCAGCTTACTCTCCCCTCCCCATATTTAGGAGAAACTCCTAAAATGCTGCAAAAGGCACCTGGGCCCATAACAACTCACTGTGCTGACAATACTGGGCTCAATTCCTCCCTGATACCACAGCTCAGATCACACTCTCAGTGCTCTGCAGGGCCAGAAACACCAGTAGAAATCTACTGTTTAAACTTAATCCTGAAAGGATGGTGGCAGTGATGGAGAGGAAAATACCCTGAGGCCCTGGTGAGCACTATAATTATGCCTTCTGTAAGAACGATCCCCATTCTTGTCCAAGTGGTTTGTACTTTCGGGGATTTGCTGGATCTGCTGCTGATCCCACATTCTCAGAGAAACCTTCCATTTCCCAGGAGCCTGTGACCTCTCTCCCTCACATGACTCCTTACAGTCTTGTCTACCTACTTCACCTTCACACTGCTATGGTGTAACAGCATTTCTAGGACTATTCCCAAAAACAACTTGAGAACAGGAGCAGAGCAGGACACTGTATGGGAAAGGTCCTTTGCTGAAATGTTCTCCATTCACAGCCCAGCTGAGCATTAATTCCTCTACACTTTCTGTGGCCAAACCTGTAATTAGAAGGTATTTCCTTATAGATGAGTTGAGGCTGGTCAAGGCTTTATCAGGCTCAATTGAAAATACAGGACATGCTGGTTTTACAGACACCCATAAACAGAACCTAAACACTAAGAACACTTCTAAAGCACATAAAAACCACTTTCAAACATTAACTAACGTGATATGTGCACAAACCAGAGCAAAGAGGTCACAGGAATTGACCTGTTTTACACAGCTATGCTCAATTCACTGACCTGGAACAGCCTTTAATTAGGCACTTCCATACCCTTAAAACAAAGACAGAAATAATGCCCTTTCACATAAATAAGGGATTTGCTAATAAGTTTTCCAAACAAAATACAGCAGAGCAAAACCCCTTGAATCCATGAGGTGCTTACAGAGAAATTATTCATAAATGCCTTCCAAATCTGGCATGGAGCCTAAAATGTCTGAGGTATTGGCATTTCTGTACTTGGGGCTTTCCTAAGAAAACAGAAACTACACTCAAAAACCCATTTGGAATCACTTTGTGTCAGCCACCATGGTACAGCTGTGTCCTGTCCAAGCTCCCACAACCTGCAGTGTCCCAGCTGCTGAACATGACTGAACTGACACACAGCAAGTCTTACTTGTAGGAGGCTTTTCACAGGAGGATGGAGATAAAGAGAAGATGCAGTAATGGGATCTAAGCAAACAGCTCAGCCACGCTCAAACACCCAGTTCAAACAGTAACAGCACATCCTGACCTGTTTCAAGGGAAGATCTAATTCCTTGAAAGGATTAACTCCCCCACCCTCAAAGTAATTTTGTCTGTCACCTCCCAGGCTGATTCTTACCAAATACTTTTAAATGTGCACATTTGTGGCCTTCAGGTGATCCTAACAATGCTCCCCAGCTGGGAAGAACACTGTCACTGTCTCTGCATGACCTTCATTCTCTCTGTCTCAAGGGTTAAAAAATAATAATTCTATCTCCACAGTGTAATTCTAGAGCTGAAAAACTACCAGCCTGTCTTTCTGTCATGTATAAAATCTACCTATATTTATCTCCCTGGTAAGAGCCACTAGAAAAGGCAATGTGTTAAATGATTATAAACAAACTGATGGTCCCACAATAGTCACAGAAAGCAAAGCCTGATATCATCTTAAATGAGGACTGTTACACATTCCACCATCCTTAATCCAATTTAGGCAGGAGCAGAAAGGGCTGAAGCACCAGCCTTCCAAGCAGCAACTATTTGGTGGCTTTGCAGGATGAGCCAGGACCATGCAACACAGCTACTGTGGTGGGCAGCAGTGTAAAATTGAGTGTGGCTGGGCTGCTGGAAGATGTCCAGATTCAGCACAATCTCCATCAGCAGAAATTCTGAAGAGTTATGACAATGAAGTTGTTTTCCCAAGAAGCAACCCTGAGAGAGCACAGCACCTGCTCTTCCATGGACTGGAATCTCCCTTGAGTTCCACCAGGGAATCAAGACCCACCTCTGGCTAAAGATAGAGGCAAAGAAGCAAGTTACTGAACTGCAGGTGAAACCTGCCAGAAGAGATCACAAGAAGAGAAAATTATTTTCCCCAGAATGCTAACAGCAGCAGTCAGTACAGCTCTGATGAGCAGTGGTGAACTGACAGCTCCAGGGGCCCAACTCTTCTCTCCTTTCTCCCAGTACAGCACAAGTGATCACTGCACACACTTCCTCACAGCACATTTTCCATCAGTCCTAATTTCTGGAAAATTGAGTACATTTAGTCCCTAGCCCTTCTTCTGCCACAGCAAATAAAGAGGTCAGTACAGGGTTTAGGTGTGAAGAATTGTTTTACAGAGAACTGCTAGTAAAACACAATCCCAGTCATTCCAAAAGCTTGGTTAACAAGGATACCTGAAGGAATGAAGAATGTGTAGCCTTGCTTCAGCTCAATTCTTTGGCACCGTTCCACCCTGTCTCCCAGAAAGATATCACTTTGCTTTCCTGAGAGAACCCATTCTTCATAAAGTTCTAAATTCTGCAGAGTAGGTGGAATCAGCCAGAAGATCTAAAAACAAAATGAAGATTTAACGATTACCAACAGTCAATAAAAATAAATAGCTGAGATCCCACCAAGGCTACTGTGTGTCAGACAAATGAGCTGCTTTCTGCATGAAACTCTTGTTTTGCAGGTGTTGTACACAGAGGCACACACAGCAGCAGCAGCAATTAGTCCACGTGCTGGAAGTGGCTGGATAACTGTCAGTTGTCATCCCTCTTCCAGAAACATCTTACTCAGAAGATGCCTGTGGTTTACCTGCAGTTCAGAACAGTGTGTTGGTTTAGTACAACTTCACTGGACTACAGAGAGGAACAGGATGTGCACCACTGATTTATTTCAGTTCCCACTGTACACTGTCTATACTACAATTGGCAAAAACATCCTAAACCAGAAAAGATGTGAATGTAGCCATATATGCTTCTGTGTCCTTTAATATTTCAGTTCTGGCTTATTGTGCCTGTGCACACTAAAGGAACATGGAATCTCTAAAGGGAACAGAAGCTTTAGCTACAGAAGGAGACTTGGGAGGGCACTCTGACCCAACAAGGGTACCCACAGCCACACCTCACTGCAAGACACTTCTGGACCACACAGCAACAGCGAGCCTGAAAGCACCACCAGCAGCAAATAACACATTTGGTATTTCAATAAATCCCTTGTTTGTTTCATAATGGTGAGTGGTGTCAGTCTAGTTCAGCAAACTCTGTATATCAACAAAGCTGCTGAAACAGTCTGATCACTGGCTGATCCTCTTAAAAAAAAAAAAAAAGAGAAAAAAAGAAAAAGAAAAGAAAAGAAGCCCCCCCCACCCCCTCCATGAGAGGCACAGACAAATAAAACCAAATATCAAATAAAGTTCACCTACCTTCCCCCCACGGAAAACGTGATACCACACTGAAGTGCCACCAAAATCAATATGAAAATCAGTGAAGCATCCTTTCACACTCATCAAACAGTACCTGTAAGCAGAGTGAAGGACAAAAAATGAATCAGTCTGAAACAGTATTTTTCACGTCTTAATTTGCAGAGGTTAACTGCGTGTGCAATGCTGCTTCCACCAATTAAGTTTCTGCATTTACAGTACAGGGATTTGTCTCGTGAATGTAACGAGGATTCTGCTGAAAAATGTGAATCTCCATGTCTGAGTTTGCTGTTCATACAAGAGGAATAAAAGCTTTCAGAGTTAAGGAATGGAAAAACATTAAAAGTTAGGCTGTTCAGAAATATTCCTTATGCCACTGCCAGTCCCTGAGGTGATCTGTTTAATGCTCTCCTTCATTGCTCGAGACACACAACCTTCACCAAAAGTTGTACACAAATTGCTTTAAAGTTTTGAAAATTCTAATTTGCTTATAAATCCCCCTGAATGTTCTTTACCTACTTGCCACTCATGCCATTTTTGCAAGGATTGGGGGACAAAAATCTAATTTGGCAAGCTAACTCCTTTTTGTTCCCATTTCTAGGCATTTCTGTATCAAAATACATAAAGGACCCAGCTGGCAGCCACGCTAAGTATCAAGCCCACTATTTTTTATGCTGTCTTGCTACAGGTTTGGAGCAGTTTAAAGTCTGCATTGCTGGAAAAGACACAAGAGCTGTGGTCTGGCTGCAGGAATCTCGAGCCTGCAGCCACCATCTGTAACTAATGGCCGAATCACAGCCGCCCTCCTCACTGTAGGCACCTTTGCAAAGGCAGGAAACACACACCACTTAACCCACTAACCTCTTTTCCTTGTTCCGGTCTCCGTTTCATGGCTTTTTTTTTTTTTTTTTT